>JASDQU010689382.1:36144-55873 GCA_032191745.1 Picea mariana | reverse complement strand
TGTTGACTGTGCAGTCCGTACAGTCTGTACGGATGATGACGTGGCATGTCCGCAGGTGCGACATGTGGCAAGTCCGTACAAAACACGTGGCGTCTCCAGAGCGTGACACGTGTCAGGCAGATTTGGCATTTTTGCGTACGATTCGACCAATCCCAAGGTGACACGTGTCACCACTGGAAGGGTGACACGTGGCATGGGATGACGTCAGCATCGTACGGTGGATGACGTGGCTCGAGTGACGTGGCAGCTGACGGAGCGTACGGCAGAATGATGTGTCATGATGACAGAGCGTACAGAAATGACGTGGCATCGACGCGTGGCAGTGACGTGGACCAATCAACTGTTAACACGTGGCATTCATTGAGTGGATGTAAAGGTGCCACGTGGCCCAATCACGGGCTGCCACGTGGCACCCCGGGTTTAGCCAATGACGGCTATGGCAAAAGTTTTGTTTGGGGCCGACCGGATTCGAACCAGTGACCTCTCCCATAGCCAAAGTTTTAACACATATGCGTTATCCATTTAACCCGCCAGTGGTTCTTGTTACCATAACGCGCGAAATGTTATTTGAATTTGCGTGTGGGGTTAAACCGCCGGGGGGTCGGGCTGGGGCTTGGCCCCGACCCCGGTTTTATGGTTATGTAATATGACCACTGTGTTAAAATAATGTGCGGGAGTTTTAAAAGGGCGCGGGGTTGGTGTAAAACCCGCGGTTCTATTGTAGGGCTAATGTGATCGGGGGCCGCGCCGACTAAAGGGGCTAGCGCATAGCGCTTGGTTTTATTTGAGCCATATGACCATTTTGAAAGGGGCCGCGCCYAGGACTAGGGGGCTAGCCCGAATTYAGTTCAGAAATTGGTTTAAAATTGGTTTTTAAAAACTATATTATAGTTTGAAAGTGGGTTTTTCAACCACTTTAACTAATTTTAATGTAATTAACTCATAATTGGGAGTTATTGGGCTTTTTTAGAGCCTAATTCTTGGGAGGAAGTTGGAGATTGAAACCAACTTTCCCAACTATTTAACCAAGGCCATGTTGAAGCCATTTGGGTCATATTTTGGTCATTGGGTAAGGCTTGGAAAGCTTTTGGACGGTTTTGGAGAGAAAAGATGCTGAGGCAAAGCCAGGTCTAAGCCAGATTGAGGCAGAGGAGCTGTTGAGGTAGAGATGTTGTCGGACGATTTCTGAGAGTTCGGTATATCCGTTTCAGGTGCTGTAAGTTGTGAAAGATTCTAGAGATCATGGCGAACAAGACCAGATCAGTCTAGGAGCCAATAGGCATTTGTAAATATGTACTAATAAACTTTCAAAAAGAAATCAAGAAGCCTCCCTCATAGAGAAAAGGCCTGGAGACGTAGGCAAAGTTGCCGAACTCCGTTATCAAACTTGTGCATTATGGTTTTCTGTTTTCATTCCATTTCAGATTTGCAATTATGTTAATGGATGTATAATTCATTTGCTTTTCTCGCTCTTTCGTTAAGTTTCCCAATGGTTAATAAATGCATGCAAATAAAACTCAACCATAGTCATTTCGAAAAATCTTGACGGATCACAGAAGGAGGCTAAAACCCGTTGATTCCATGGCTCCAACCTAAATGAAGCTCCAATTCCCTCTGTTCTCTTGAACCAAACAAAAGGAGGCTACAACCCCCTTTCCTTGCCCCATCCTTCCACCCTAAAATTTAAGTGTGGACCAAACTATCACTACCAAAATCACTTCCACTGTCAACTTGTCAGTATCAACCTGTCGTTGTGTCCAACCTATCATTTTCATTGTACCATCAACCTATAACTAATCATCAACATGTGATATACCAAAACCTATACCACACCATCCATCAACTTTGTACCAACATATGTAACATCACATGCATCAATGTAGATACCATAACCTCAATTATGAGTAACCAATCAAATCATGTACCTTGTACTGGAATATTAACATGTGTAAACATGTACCATATATCATATCATCAATCATGTATATATATGTGCCATATCATTGATAAAGTGCTTCAAAACACCCAAGCATGTGCCTCATGCATATACCACCATACATCAAGTGTATACCTCAACCATGTACCCATATCTCAAATATATGTCTCTGATAGTGAACCATAACACTCCTATCGTATGCCATCCCAGATATAAGAGTATATCTCATTCAACCATGTATCCAATATGTACCTCAATCATGTGTCAATGTATCAAGAATGCACTGAGTATAACCTTCAAAATAAGTACATAAACATACCTTTACCTCTGTAGCTAACCTGGTTCACAATAGTGATGACATGTAACCTTTCCTCAGACCTCAACAACCTGGTACTAGAATCCCCCCCAATCATTTCTTGTCCTTGTGGGACTAAGTCATGATGTCACATAGGGCCTTGCATGATAGGCACTAGACAACCTACGAGGGTGCCTTGCAGGACACTAATTTTCTAACCCGTGGGGGTCATACAAATTAGTGGTTTTATAGAAAATCCTAGTGTTAGCACTGAGAGTCACCCTTATACTACAAGAGGATAAGACCAGTACCCATCAAAATGTCAATGTGATGAAATGGTTTGAGTAGGTGGATCAAAAATAATTTAAGAAAGGAAAAGACAACAGATATCACTGTAGATCAGTGATGGACCATTGGGCTATGGAGCCATAACAGTCTGCTCATTGAAGGAAATTAAGATCCCTATTAGACAAAAGATTTTCTTAATGATGAAGAGAAGGATAAGAGAATAACATAAAGACGAATACTCGTTAATAAAAGATCATCTTTTCAAAGAGAATAGATGTGTTTGAATAATAAACAATGAAACATGGGAAATATGACAATAGATCCTCTACCGCCTCAAGAATCCATAAATCAAATATGTTGCATCCAGACAAGAAGAAAAACAAAAAGTGTTTGAGTGATAAATCATGAAACATGGGCAAGATGATAGCAGATCCTCTACTACCTCAGGAATCCATAAATCAAAGATGCTACATCTAGACAAGAAGAAAAATAAAAAGTGTCTAAGTGATAAACGATGAAACATGGGAAATATGATAGAAGATCCTCTACCGCCTCAGGAATCCATAAATCAAAGATGCTACATCAAAACAAGAAGAAAAACAGAAAGTGTCTCAGTGATAAATGATGAAACATGGGAAATATGACAACATATCCTCTACCGCCTCAGGAATCCATAAATAAAAGATACTACATCCAGACAAGAATAAAAACAAAATTGAAACATAAAAGATAGTTTGATGAAACAACTCATATGAATATTCAATAACAATACAATTTACAACTACATGCCCCTCCGGCTTACAAACTAAAATATACAATCATAAACATTTCTCAAAACTTCCTCCATTCTTGGGCCGAACCCCCCTTCTTTTTAGAAATATCATTCATCTGATGTATTTATAATCAAAACAGTCGACATGTCTTTCATCTTGGTCACCTCCTTTCCGGTGCCGTGTGTCTTCTCTTGTCTTNCGAGCTGACAGTCTTTTGTCTCCATGGTCAGACCCTCCATGATTTCTAATTATGGAGTGAGTCGAGGTTTCAACTACCAATTCCTTCTTTCATTAACTGATTTCTCATCGAGATGGGGATGAGCCTCAACACCTAGAGGGTTGCTACTTGTTGCTCTCATATTTGACGTTGAATAAGCACGTGATTGTGGGGCCATCAAAAGTAGTTTGGATCCACACCTCTTTTGAGCCCACAATTCACCACCTTCTACCATGTAGCCCTTTCACCATACCATGGTTTCAATTGCAGGATCGCTCTAGAAATTTATCATTCGAGCATGTTTTGTCCCCGCAATGAAGTGTGGTCGTCGATTTGCTACAATATGTGATCTGGGAAAGCCTTGCTTTTTCCGCCATGCACCACTCTTGGATGGACTCTGCTTCCTGCTGCAAAGATCAACAGTTCACAATTACTTCGGGAGTACAGGCTTCGGGCCTTTTCACTGCATAGCTCTTACAATCCTTCGGAGTGTCGTATCTACGAAGTGAGAGATCTTCCTCCACGTGTCCTCTTGTTTTGGATGGTTGAGATTGATTTCGGGAATTCGGGCTTCGGGAGTTTTTCTTTTGCTTGCTCGCGCAATCCTCTGAAGTGTCATATTTCTAAAGTGTTAGATTTGGCACCACGTGGCCTCTTGATTTGGATGGTCGATATTCACTTCGGGAGTTCAGGCTTCAAGAGTTTTCCTTCTACTTGCTCGCGCAATCCTTCGAAGTGTCAAATTTCTGAAGTGTGATATCTGTTGACGTGTGTCCTCGGCCTTCAATGTCTCATATTTACTTCGAGACTTCGGGACTTTTGGATGGAAATCTCTTGAAGTAACTTTCTCCTGGTTGACATGGCAACCTCTCGTCACTTCAAGACTTTGGGACTCCAGGGATTCTCTCTAGTCGTTAATCTTTGCGCGACTTTTAAATTCCGACTATATGAGGTCCGCTAATCTGAACTGCACATGGGATCTCCACCATTGAAAATTGAGCCTGCTTGTTTTCTTTTATTTCAATCTAGAAATGGACTTCTATGAATGCTGCGTTTGGCTCATAGGTTTTCCTTGCTTATACAACATACTTGACCTGCCTGATGTTATCAACTAGAAGAGGAAAAAATTATAGGAAGGCATGAAAAAAAGAGAGACTCGACAGAGGTGTGGACCTAGGTCTTAACAATAACTACATATGACCCATGAAAAATTTATGTGCTAACACCTAGCTCTTCTATATGATCTCGAAACTCCCACACTTATCACTTATCATTGCCTCATATTTCGTCATTGCAAACTTGCCAATAGATCACTTTTTTTTTTTGCTAGTTTGTTTGTGACCTGCGGGACTAGCCTTTGGCTTGAGAAACCATGACTCAGGGGCATCTAAGCCATCAAAATAACCCAGGGATTGCACCCAACCTAAGCTACACCAACCCTTAACATGGCTGTATTTTTTGTCCCCGCAGGTTTCGAACCGGTGACTTTAACATCACAGAGTTCCTTAACAACACACTCCGTCACTGTCTTTCCTACACCTCAGGGACACCAATAGATCACTTACTCACAAGAATATATTCAATTGAATGAATGTATGAGTGTACTTGTGAATTACTTCTTGAGGTGTATATATACTTTTTCTAGATAACCTCTTTCATTAACTTTAGGGATTCTTTACTTTCTTGTTACAACCAGTTTACCCTTTCATTAATTGACTTGTAACCAACTAGGGGTTTATTAACCATTCTTTGGGGCTTCTAACTTCACAAGGCAATAACTCCTCAATCGTGAGGAACCACATGGCATGCCACCTATCACCAAAAACAACATGACAAGAACTATTCATACATGAGTGGGTTACCTTCATTTACATTGTCCTTAATGAAAATTTTCCTTGATCCACTGTGGGTTCCATAACCATAATTTATTTAATAGTTTTATTGTAAAAAAAAGTCTTTAATACAAATCTTTTTTATTTTTTATAATGTATTATATCTATTTTATTTTTCACTCATCAAGTCATAATTATTTTTATTTATATCAGTACATTATATTTTTCATTTCATGGAATACAAGTTAGAGGAAGCCTTGGATGCTAAAATCTTGATATGAGTACCATCTCTTACCAATAATACAAAAAAGTGTGATCCATCTCATATAGGGAATTATAAAATTCTCTTGTTGATTTTATAGGTGAGTATGAGCATTTAATTTATATTTATTATTAGGTAGCTAGCTTAGCTCTAGATAATAAATTAATAGCATGTTTGGAAGCACACCATCTCAAAGGGAGATATGAAAGTATGAAAAAAATGACTTAATATAGTTATTTGTATTGAGAAGGTATAATGTAGTGATATGACTTCGTGAACAACATGCATATACATAAGTTGACATGAATCATTGGGTGACATTGAATTAACTTCTACAATAGTAACATTTTGATATTGACAATGTTAGTTGACACCAAAGCAACAATATAGCATTGATACCAAAGTTTTCACACACTAATGTAGGAGTGTCCTTAGTTATAAAGGATATCCTTTGTAATTTTTGCATTCCTAAGTAAGAGTAGAATAGTAACATTTTGATACTAACAATGTTAGTTGACACCACAACAACAATCTAACATTGACACCAAAGTGATCACACACCGATGTAGGAGCATCCTTGGTTATAAAGGATATCCTTTGTAATTTTTTCATTCCTAAGTAAGAGTAGGTTAGTGTGGTGCATTTACAATATGGATCTATCTTTAAAGTTAAGATTATTCTTCTTGGAAGTGCATTTTTCTTTCCCTATTTATGTTTTAATATTTATGTTTTAATTGGAGTGTGTAGTTTTGTGTAAGAATGGTAGAAAAGTTGAAGAGTATTTTCTTGCTAGTATTTTATTCTTTGAATTTACTAAGAAAATTGTTTTCGATGAAGGAGTACATTGAGGAATTTTACAAACATTGCATATCGTCTGGCCACAATGAAGAAACCCCATAATCCATTGTCATGTATGTGAATGGTATTATTTATTCCATTCTATATGAATTTAATGTATTCAATATTCATTCAATTGTAGAGGCTTATCAAGCATCCCTAAGGATTGAGGAGAAGTTGGTGAGAAAGAAGAAAACTTATAGAGACAAAAGTGTTTTAAGAGTTGGAAGAGGGAATCGTAGAGAAATGAAGGTTGAAGAAGGTGAAGCAAGATCCAATACTATAAATCAGCCAATAATATTTTATGTTGGAAGAGATGGAGAGACAACAAAGGGTAGAGTAGAGGTGGTAAGTTTGAAAGAATTTTTTTAAGGTGTGGAGGTCATGGGTATAGAGCTTATGAATGTAAAGAGTTATAGGTGATGGAAGAATAAAATTAGGGGATAGAATTAATATTTCGTAAGTAGTAGAATTAGAAATAGGATAAGAATACTTTATTAAGACAGAAGCATAGAAATGAGAGAATTCCATGCTAAAGAGAGTATTGTTACATCCAAAGGTGGAGATTTCAAAAGAACCATAACATAGGAAGAATATATTTGTGACAAATTGCAAGATAGAAGGTAAGTGTTGTACTTTAATTATTGATGGAGGTAGCACATCCAATATTGTATCTACTAAAGTTGTTGGTGCAGAATGGTAGTCGGCTCCCAAGTGGCATATTCTAGTGGTGTATCCTTCCACTGAACTAAGACTTCCTTGATGGTGTGCTGACGGAGGAAACACTCATGCTAGTCCAAGAAATCTTGTGGTTGCAACCAAATGGATCCCCCTTCATCCAACTCGGGCAGAGTGGTTTGAGTTTGGAACTTAGTTCCAATAACTTTCTTTAAGCATGATACATGAAAGACGAGATAGAGTTAAGAGTGATTGGGAAGATCCAACTGGTAGGCCACGGGCCCCACTTGTTTCAGAATTGTATAAGGGCCATAAAATTTGGGGGTGAGTTTCTCACAGTGTTCAACTTTGAGTGAAGTTTTCTTATAAGGTTGCAGATGGAGAAACACATGTTTCCCTTCAACAAATTTTCTTTCCAAACATCCTTGATCTTCTTGTTCCTTCATTTGATTTTGAGTCGTGACCAAATTTTATTTGAGGGTATAGAGGATGGTCATACGAACTATAAGAGTATTTTAAACCTCTTGAACCTTGGAGACACCTAACATATATGAGAGAATTGATGGTTTATTTTCCCCATAGATCGGTTCAAAGGGGGTCATTCGAGTGGAAGTATGGTAAGATGTGTTGTACCACCATTTAGTGAGGGCTAACCACTGAGCCCACTGAGTTTGTCGGTCAAATGAAAAACACCACAAATATGTTTCCAAACATTTTTTGATAGCTTTAGTTTGGCCATTAGTATGTAGGTGATAGGTGGTGCTAAGATGCAATTGGATTCCTTGGAGCCTGAATAATTCTTGCCAAAAATTGATGGTGAAAGTTGGATCATGGTTGGAGACAATAGAATGAGGCGTTCCATGGAGTTTCAAGATATAGTCCAAAAAACATTGAGCCACTATTGATGTAGTGAACGAGTGTTGAAGAGCACATAAATGAGCATATTTGGATAGAAAATCTACTACCACCATGATGACAGTCTTATTACACAATTTAGGTAAGCCAACAATGAAGTCTATAGAAATATCTATCCAAATGTAGGTGGGATCGGGAGTGGTTGGAGTGTTACTGGAGTCTTGAAAGTTTTTCCTTTATGGAATAGATAGATATCACATTCAACCACAAAGGTGTGGATGTCCTATTTCATACCTTCCCAGAAAAAATAATGTTTGACATGTTCATATGTTTTGGTAAAGCCTGAATGCCCAACTGTGGGTGAAGAATGAAGCTAAAAAAGAACTGTGTATTTAAGCTGTGACTGTTTTCTTAAATACTGACAACCTTTTTAGCGAAGATATTCATTGTGCCAAGAGTACCCTGGAGAATCTTGAGAATGGTGTTGTAATTATTGGATAAGGTGAGAAATTTTGGGGTCTTGTATCCATTCTTGGTGAACATCTTGGACCCAATATGGTACAATGAAGGAGAGGCAAAAGAGGGACCCTTATTCTTCATACTTTCTGGAAAGAGTGTCAACAACCATGTTTTATTTTCCCTTCTTGTAAATGATCTCATAATCATATCCAAATATCTTGGTCACCCATTTTTGTTGCTCCAGGGATGAAATCTGTTGTTCCAAAAAATACTTGAGGCTCTCATGATCATTTTTAATTTGGAAGTGTTTCCCCAATATATAAGGACACCAGAGATCCACTACATGTACAATAGACAACATTTTCTTTTCATAGATTGAATGGCCAAAATGTATCTCCGAAAGTTGTTTTCTAGTGAAATCTTAAGGTCAGTCATATTGCATGAGGATTTCCCCAATTCCTTTCCCTGAAGCATCACATTCCAGTAAAAAATTCTTGGTGAAGTGTGGAATTGCCAAGATAAGAGTTTTGCACATAACCTCTTTCAAGGCATGGAAGGATTGATCAACTACTGGATTCCAAGTGAAAGCATTCTTTTTAAGGAGAGCAATGAGAGGTGTTGCAATTTTTCCATAATTATAAATAAACTTGCAATAATAGTCCATTAAACCTAGAAAACCATGCGAGATATTAATATTTTTAGGGCGAGGCCAGTCCTTCATAGCTTAAATTTTCTTAGGATCCACCCATACGTTGTCCTTTCTAACAATATGACCCAAGTACTTCACTTTCAAATCTCTAAAGGCACACTTAGATTGTTTGAGGAATTATTTTTTTTCAAGAGAGTAGATGGATAACTTGATCCAAACGAGAAATATGGGATATCCAGGTTTTACTATAGATGAGAATAACATAAAAAAAAAACTAAGACACAATGATGGATGAAAGGAAAGAATACATGATTCATGAGAGTTTGGAAAGTGGAGGGAGCATTACATGGGCCAAATGGCATGACCAAAAACTCATAGTTACCCTCATGAGTTCTAAATGCATTCTTGTGAATGTCTTCCTCTTTCATACATATCTGTTGGTATCCATAATGGAGATCAAGTTTAGTAAATTACTGAGCACCACTCAATTCATACAACAACCTATAAATTATAGGAATGGGAAATTTATCTTTGATGGTGAGTTTGTTGAGGGCATGAAAGTCAAGACAAATGTGCCAAGTGACTTCTTTCTTGAGTACAATGAACATAGGAGAAGAATAGGGGCTAGTACTAGAACGAAGAACACCCGCTTCAAGCAATTATTGAATTTTTTTCTCAATTTCATTTTTTTGGGAAAAGGGATGATGGTAAGGGTGAACATTGGGAGGAACATTCTTGATACTATAGGAATGGAATGATCATGAACACCACGGTAAGGGGGAATTCCATGGGGAGTGGTAAAAATAGCTTGGTGTTGTGAGAGTATAGATTGGAGATCGATATGCATAGAGGGTGTTTCAACAACTTGAATGGAATGGACTTGGGAAATAATTCCATAATGACCTTTTTTAAGGATCTTTTCCATGGGAACTGATGATATTAGGGGAGCATGTTGTGATGTCTTGGAAGTTATTTTTTTGTCTCTCCTATTGGAATTGCATGTTTAATTCCTTAAAATACACGAGGATGGGGTTGAGAGTGTGTAACCATTATGCACCTGTTACGAGGAAAATCACTCTATGGCATGGGGTAAGCCACAAAATATGGAATGACTGCAGAAATCAACTCTAATCTCAAGTATGCTATATAAATGAAAATTATAACAAGGAAAGATAAATATCCTACCTCATTCGAACATTCGATGAAGACCATCATTGAGAACTCGACTCAAATCTTTATACCTACAACTTGTCCTCAATAACCAAGATATGCAAGCATCTGGTGATAATATATATTGTTAGCACATATAATAGCGCAATCCATCAACATTCATAAAAAATATGCCCATGGAATAACAATTCAAATATTTGCACGACATTAATTGGACGAGAAAAGAGTATTTCTATTAAAATATGATCAACAGAAGTATACAAGTGACAAACTTCCCTGTTGGCACATCTCAGAACCTAGAAACTAAGTCCCTTCTAGCTGGGCCTCCACCACTTCAATCCTCCACCAAAGGAAAGATCATATAAGAGAGACAATGAGGTTCTCCATCAAAGATAGAAGAGCTTGGAGGCTGAACAATGTGTTCAAACTTTAAAGGACAAAGGGATGCAGACTCAATATGAAGTGAATAATTTCTTTAGAGTAACTTTGCTCTCAAAAGTTGAATTATTTTCCTCTTCCACAGTTTGGATATGTCGCATTTATAGCCTTAAAATGGAACTGAAGGGCCGAGTCGAAACGTTTCCAGTATATGGAAGATCAAGGATCATGGATCTTGTGACGTGCCATGGAAACCTAACACAATTTTTAATTTTGAGCACCAAACTTGATGTACGTAAGCTATAGTGGTGAAACCTGTGTATACACATGATATATAACTGATAGGGTACGTATGTGTGGAAAAATATGTTTTTTAGCTCTGGGAAGTGCAAAAGGGGACTTCAAGTCTGCATAGGGAAATGGAAAAGGCCTTCTAAGAAAGTTACATGGGGTGAGGAAAATCTTGCTATAATAGATACCCCCTAATGTGTGAGGTCAAAGGAATATCTGTGATGGCAGAAATACATTGTAATTCCCAGAAGTGGATTAATGGAGACCCAACTGGATGAACTAGTTTCTCATGAGAATATTACAATCCATAATGAATTTGTACACATGGCCGCCAATTTGAATTACATTGCAGATCCATGTGGAAATTTACCAAAAAGTTGTTCATGACCATGAATAGGAAATACAAAGTAGATAAATTCCATAGGATTTCATAGTCAAGAGCAAGGCCTAGTGAAAACCAGTCTCAAAATAAATCTAAAGATATCTGTATACAATGGAGGACACTCTGATCTCCCATGATCACTGAATTAATATAGGTACTAGTGTTGATAATGAAACTTTTTGATGCAAGAGGCACTAATCAAACTCTCCATAGGGACTAGAAGAGTAACCAGTTGAAGGAGTAAACTCTAAGTAACGATCTCAGCTTCCTAAGGTCATGCTAAACCCAAAATTTGGATGAAAAGTGGACTCAAAAGTTTGTGCTATGTTCAAAGGCGACACGATTGTTGCCAATATGAGATAATGTTCTTTTCCCACTCGTCTTTTTTTTTTTTTTTTCATAGAAAAATGAATGCTATGATACATAGGAGGAAACGAGTGTCGCGAGTAAGCAACTAGTTCCAATAGTGGAACATACCTATGCTCAATGAAAGGAGGTGCATGCAGGACATGGACACTCAGGGGAATGTTTCCTCCTAGGGTACAAGGTGTCAAGATGCAAAGGATATAAATGAGGCTTTGCTTGGATGGTGATGCAAATTGTTGAGGTAATACGCTTATAATGTGAAAGAGGGAACCGACAATATGCTTAATACTACAAGCAAGGGAATAAGATGCAATTACAACTTAACTTCAAAGAATGTCCTTTTTCATGAATTTAGTCCCCCATGCCTGAAAAAGTATAAAACAATACCCAGGAGAAATATTGTAGCCACTAGTGACTAGAGTATTCATTTTTCGAAATTAGTCTACTTGGTCTGAAAAAGGGTTTAAATTACACCAAATAGACGTCCTTTTAGATCCAATTAATGAGTGTGAAAGAGACAAGTTCACTCAACAATCTTTTCATTTTTTGAGAGAGTCATAAAAGAGATTAAACAAGACTCTGTGGGAGTCCCATAGGTATAGGTCAGCATACTTATCAGTAAGAATATGAGGCTTGAATGAAAAGTCATATTGGAACTATAAGGGACTCCTGTTCTTTATGGAATAATCTTTGCATGGGCACTAGATGACGCAGAGGTTCTAAGTAGGGCACCCATGTTTGGTAAGCCTCTACCATTCAATAACGACACTTCTAGTAGCAGTAAGAATGTTTGTACCTAAGGCATATGGATCAAAGTCATAGGATAATGCAAAAATGAAAGATGGAGTGGATGACCTATCCTATATGTTGGTCAAATGAAATACCTACCAAAGTCACGAACGGGTGAAATGACACTAGAAACCACAAAAATCCTTGGGCAAAACCACCAAAACCAACTCCTTTCACTTCACTATTAGTCCACTAGGCCAAAAAATTAGCAAAAACTATGTAAAGTGGGTAAAACTTTTCTATTAATAGTAAAAATAACCAATTTTACCATACCATTTCACATTTTAACCCACATAGTGCATTTGGACCACATTTCCCACGATATTCAAGTGTTTATTGTGGGAGCTACGAGCGATAGAATTGACAACCATCTGGACCATGTAAGTACTCTTGCCCTTCTCTTCATTTCTAGTGGTTTAGAATTTCAAATTAGTCCCAATTTTTTGAGTTTTTTAAGGCACAACTTAGGAATTAGGGTGTACGTGGGATGTAGTTTATCGGGTCGCGTATATGGAGGCATGTACATGGGAAAGGCAAATCCTACCCGCGTATATGCAACCCTACACATGAATGTTACCACAACAGTCCACATACAAGTTTGAAAATTGGTTTTTAAAAAGGTTGACTCAAAAAATGGATTTATTTTTGTAGGATGGTACTTTAATGGAGAGAAAGAGAGCATGAGGAAATTGATGTTGCAGTGGAAACAGATCCAAGAGCCCAATTAGTGTTAAAAATATGTGGGATTTACAATTTTTGGGCTCTCAAAGGAATGAGGGCTCAAGTGAGGTTGCTCCAAATGCTGGTGAACTTTTGGGATCCAGATACAGAGGCCTTCAATCACGATGGGAAACCATTGAGAATTGAAGTCAAGGACATCTATTTCCTTATCAGGATTGTCTCGTTGGGGTGAGGTGGTGAACCTCAAATCTCAGGGGGGAAAGGGTGGTATGAATATAGAAGATTACATTTCCACCCACTGTGTTGCAGACACATAAAAAGTAGGGAGCCAAGTCCCCATCATGGCAATTCAGAACCTGAGTTTGAAGATCAACATTCTCGTGCTTACATGGATCATGGGGTAAACCTTGTTGCACCAGGAATCAAAGACAATGATGTTATATTCAGTGGAGTGCTTACGACCCACAATTTATGATTGGTGCACCTCACTACTGGCTAACATGAAGAGACAGCTGACAGACTGCAAAAAAGGTAGGAAGAGGAACTTCGAGTTCACATCTATCTTGTGTAGTTGTTTCTTTAAGCAGCTTCCAGGATTGAGACCTTGAGTTGAGATCATTCCACATAGACTGCATGATCCATCCATGTCATGGTGGACCGAGGTGGTGCCAACCCCCTACAATGATGAGTTCTTATTTTGGTGGTGTCGGTAGGTGATAGCCCTAGATGAATACCCTTATGCAGGGATTGACTACAGAGGAGATCTAGACATGCCATTGCCACCAGGATCTGCCTACGGTGATATAGGTAAATATATTTTTATATATTTCATTTTTTTGTGTTTTTCAAAGAGAATAAAAAACACAAATATTTTTGGATGTTGTCTAGTATTGACAATTACTTTGTTGCGCAGATGTGTGTCTGTGACGACTAGAAGGATTCCAATGATATTGCCGGAGGACCTGGGGAGATGAGCCAGTGGGAGGAGATGCAGATAGATTGCTTCAAATGTGCAGGGGAACCTATCTTGTTTGACGCACAGAATTCCTATGGTTCAGGTAGAGAATATTACAAAGGTTGTGTAGTGATAGGTGGTGGGTGTACCCTGTGCATGTGTGTGACTCTTTCGGTGTCTCGCAAACACTGTAGTATGCTATCATGATACACACCTGGCATCATAGTAATATATGTTGTGGTTATTGTATCGACCAACCATATATGTATTTTGAAGGTGTAATCCCCATTTTGTACTATGACACCATATTTTTGGAGAGATTAAATATAAAAAACATTGGTCTTCGGCTTTACTTATATATTACTATGTGTATATTGATAGATGTGTTTTCTTTACTTTAGTTATGTGAAAAATGCCAATCTAAAACATAATTAGCGTATGCATCAGATACATAATTAGAAATTATAGGTATGTGATTATAAGTAATAAAATCAAAATGTCGTTCCAAAAGTCGTACCCATAGGAATCATCGGAGTAGAGAAGGGTCTTGCACATGGTAACTATCGTTCAATTGACATACTACTAACTGGGAGTCCAAGAGAACTTCTAAAGACCGAACACCATGTGAAATGGCATCACGTAAAAGCTCTATAATGACGCTATATTCAGCCACATTATTCATTGATGGACCTAGACAAACACCACCTGAAGACACCAGTTGACCCTCGGGTGAGTAAATAACCCAAGCAGTGGAAGCCAAGTTATGTGTATGATGACTGGCACCGTCTGTGAATCCTATGTAAACTAAAGACTTCGTTGACATCTACCAACCAAGGAAAAACTTGATAAGAGAGTCAATGACACAAAGAAAAATATATATACACTAAGATGCACTATTATACAAAGAGTTACGCCCAAGCTTGGGGCTCAAGAATAATATATTTTCTATTAGAGCCCATTTTTGGGCTTAGCCAACATATTCCCTTCATAATATTCCAATTCATAGGCTCCTTTTTCTAAGACATGTCGCACGATATAAGGACCGTGCCACATGGGGTTGAAATTTCCTGGCCCTAGTGGTTCTTTGGCTTGGTCATACAAGAGGACCAAGTCACCCTCATCTTATTGCCTAGGGAAGACAAACTTATCATACTAGACCTTGGCACGTTGTTTATTCGCTTCGATAGTCATAGAGGCATCTCGACACTTCTCATCTAGGCTCTCTACGTGTACGAGGAATTCTTTGATATCAGAAGTGTTAGGTAGGAGCTTAACTGTCAGTCTAAGGGAATGGATTTCACATTCAATAGGAATGATCGAATCCACACCATGTACTAACTAAAAAGGAAAAAAACCGGTGGAAGTCTTAATCAAGGTTTGGTATGCCCAAAGCATCGGGTAAAGCATTAGATGTTAGTCAGATTTACTTTGACCAACAACTTTTTGCAAAATGGTTTTGAGAGATTTGTTCACAACCTCTACTTGTCCATTTTCATGGGGATAGTAAGGGGAAGAATGACCATGTTTAAACCCTAGTTTTGATGCTAACTCTTTCATCATTTCATTTTGAAAGTGACTTCCATGATCAGTGACAATCTCCCTCGGGATTATGAATCGGGCTATAATTTGATTGAACTTGAAAATTGTTGCACTCTTACCATTGGATTTTATTGTAGGCATGGCCTCTGCCCATTTAGTAAAGTATTCTACAACCACGATAATATGTTGATGCCCCCCAACCAAAGCTGGGTTGCAGTCCAAAAAATCCACCCCCACTTGGTGAAGGGACCAACGGTGATGACCGGGTAAAGAGGGGATATATGTGAGCACATCTTCTGAGCGAAAACCTAGAAAGAGTGACACTTCTTGACCGCTTAGAAAAAATCTTTAAAAATAGATGGCCAAAAATAACTAGCTCGCAATATTTTTTGGGTTGTCGCAAGCTCAGATAGATGACCACCACAAGCCCCACTGTGATAGTCGCTAAGAATAGACTCAACCTCCTCGTGAGTCAAGCAATAACGCAAGATATTATCTATGCCTTGACGATACAAAGTGTCACCAACGATAAGGTATTTTTTAGCTTGATATCGTATACATCGTCGATTGTTTCTCAAAAGATGCTAAGAGAAATTCAAGGTTTGAAGATAGATAAAAATGTCTCCATACCAGGGGTCTGAACACGAGATAAGGAAAATGTGTTCATCCATGAATGAATCAACATGAATGAAGTCCTCATCTAGTCGAGGGAAGTTTGATATTAACTCGGAAAAAAATAGAAATTTATTGGATTTCGCCGAAGCAAAATTGAGGTCAAACTCTTGAAAAATGAAAATCCATTTATTATATTTCCCCGCTATGATATGCCTAGTAAGGACATATTGAAATCTGTTGACATCATTAACTATGGTAGTTTTGCAAAGAAATATATAGTGTCATAATCTTTGAACTGCGTGTACAACAACCAAGACTATCTTCTCAACATGAGAGTACTTCAGTTCAGGGTTGATTAATTTTTGATTAAGGCAGTAGACAACATGCTCATGGAGCTCATCATCCTACTGAACTAAAACCGTACCAACCATCCCTTTGGACGTGGCAATATAAATCAAGTAATATTTGATGTAGTCTGGAGGCTTCAACAGAGGCGTCGATACCAAGTCTTCCTTAAGAGCATCGAAGGATTCATGGGCTTGCTCATCCCATATAAACAGAGTGTCCTTCTTCAAGAGACACATGAAACCCTTAGTAATATTGGCATAGTTTACTATAAAATGACAAAAGAATATAGCTTTCCCCTATAAACCTTGAAGCTAACGAATGTTGTGTGGGGGAGGCAATCGAAGTATTGCCTCAACATTCAAAGAATCCACCATGATCCCAGTCTCAGAAACTAATAATCCTAAAAGACGGTCTAACCTAACGTAGAAGATGCACTTGTGAGGGTTTAAATATATGCGATAATAACAACATCTCTCAAAAACTTAGTCCACTAGGCCAAAAAATTAGCAAAAACTATGTAAATTGGGTAAAACTTTTCTATTAATAGTAAAAATAACCAATTTTACCATACCATTTCACATTTTAACCCACATAGTGCATTTTGGACCACATTTCCCATGATATTCAAGTGTTGATTGCGGGAGCTACGAGCGATAGAATTGACAACCATCTGGACCAAGTAAGTACTCTTGCCCTTCTCTTCATTTCTAGTGGTTTAGAATTTCAAATTAGTCCCAATTTTTTGAGTTTTTCAAGGCACAACTTAGGAATTAGGGTGTACGTGGGTTGTAGTTCATCAGGTTGCGTATATGGAGGCATGTACATGGGCAAGGAAAATCTTGCCCACGTATATGCAACCCTACACATGAATGTTACCACAACAGTCCACATACAAGTTTGAAAATTAGTTTTTAAAAAGGTTGACTCAAAAAATGGATTTATTTTTGTAGGATGATACTTTAATGGAGAGAAAGAGAGCATGGGGAAATTGATGTTGCAGTGGAAACAGATCCAGGAGCCCAATTAGTGTTAAAAATATGTGGGATTTACAATTTTTGGGCTCTCAAAGGAATGAGGGCTCAAGTGAGGCTGCTCCAAATGCTGGTGAACTTTTGGGATCCGGATACAGAGGCCTTCAATCACGATGGGAAACCATTGAGAATTGAAGTCAAGGACATCTATTTCCTTATCAGGATTGTCTTGTCGGGGTGAGGTGGTGAACCTCAAATCTCAGGGGGCCAAGGGTGGTATGAATATAGAAGATTACATTTCCACCCACTGTGTTGCGGACACATAAAAAGTAGGGAGCCAAGTCCCCATCATGGCGATTCAGAATCTGAGTTTGAAGATCAATGTTCTCATGCTTACATGGATCATGGGGTCAACCTTGTTGCACCAGGAATCAAGGCCACTGATGTTATATTCAGTGGAGTGCTTACGACCCATAATTTATGATTGGTGCACCTCACTACTGGCTAACATGAAGAGCCAGCTGACAAACTGCAAACAAGGTAGGAAGAGGAACTTCGAGTTCACATCTATCTTGTGTAGTTGTTTCTTTAAGCGGCTTCCAGGATTGAGACCTTGAGTTGAGATCATTCCACATAGACTGCATGATCCATCCATGTCATGGTGGATCGAGGTGGTGCCAACCCCCTACAATGATGAGTTCTTATTTTGGTGGTGTCAGCAGGTGATAGCCCTAGATGAATACCCTTATGCAGGGATCAACTACAGAGGAGATCCAGACATGCCATTGCCACCAGGCTCCGCCTACGGTGATATAGGTAAAGATATTTTTATATATTTCATTTTTTTGTGTTTTTCAAAGAGAATAAAAAACACAAATATTTTTAGATGTTGTCTGGTATTGACAATTACTTTGTTGCATAGATGTGTGTCTGTGACGACTAGAAGGATTCCAATGATATCACCAAAGGACTTGGGGAGATGAGCCAGTGGGAGGAGATGCAGATAGAGTGCTTCAAATGTGCAGGGGAACCTGTCTTGTTTGACGCACATGATTCCTATGGTTAAGGTAGAGGATATTCCAAAGGCTATGCAGCGATAGGTGGTGGGTGTACCCTGTGCATGTGTGCGACTCTTTCAGCGTCTCGCAAACACTGTAGTATGCTATCATGATACACATCCGGCATCATAGTAATATATGTTGTGGTCATTGTATCGACCAACCATATATGTATTTTGAGGGTGTAATCCCCATTTTGTACTATGACACCATATTTTTGGAGAGATTAAATATAAAAACATTGGTCTTCGGATTTACTTATATATTACTATGTGTATATTGATAGATGTGTTTTCTTTACTTTAGTTATGTGAAAAATGCCAATCTAAAACATAATTAGCATATGCATCAGATACATAATTACAAATTATAGGTATGTGATTATAAGTAATAAAATCAAAATGTCGTTCCAAAAGTCGTACCCATAGGAATCGTCGGAGTAGAGAAGGGTCTTGCACACGATAACTATCGTTAAACTGACATACTACTAACTGGGAGTTCAGGAGAACTTCCAAAGACTAAACACCATGTGAAATGGTATCATGTAAAAGCTTTGTAACGACGCTATATTCAGCCACATTATTCATTGATGGCCCTAGAAAAACACCACCTGAAGACACCAGTTGACCCTCGGGTGAGTAAACAACCCAAGCAGTGGAAGACAAGTTCTATGTATGATGACTGGCACCATCTGTGAATCCTATGTAAACTAAAGACTTCGTTGACATCTACCAACCAAGGAAAAACTTGATAAGCGAGTCAATGACACAAAGAAAAATATATATACACTAAGATGCACTATTATACAAAGAGTTACGCCCAAGCTTGGGGCTCAAGAATAATATATTTTCTATTAGAGCCCATTTTTGGGCTCAACCAACATATTCCCTTCATAATCTTCCAATTCATAGGCTCCTTTTTCTAAGACATGTCGCACGATATAAGGACCGTGCCACATGGGGTTGAAATTTCCTGCCCCTAGTGGTTCTTTGGCTTGGTCATACAAGAGGACCAAGTTGTTGGATTACTGAGAGGGGGGGTGAATCAGTAATAACGTAATTATAATCCTTTTTCTTCAAATGTTATATCAATGTAGAATTATTAT
>JASDQU010689382.1:0-11579 GCA_032191745.1 Picea mariana | reverse complement strand
GTGGTATCTTCATCACATTAAGGATTTTTTATCTTGCGATGTCCATGGTCCACAGATGGGGGATTATCTTCGAATTATTCCCCATTGTCTTTGTCAAGTACTTATGTGGTGTGAGAATTCCATAATTATTGTGGTCTTCCAAGATGAAATCACTGATATTTAGCATCAAAATCTGTCCTAATTGTGGTCCAACTGCGCATATCCCCTTCGGGAGGTACGCAGTGATCAGTGTATAGTCAAAGTCTCTAGGGACGTTGTATGACTAACCACTCCACCTAGAGGTGGGCTATAGTTGGGAAACACTGACGAGATGAGCTTCACGTTCGCCAATTCGTCATGATGCTTACTTCAGTTCAGGATGGCCCAGATTGACATGCATTCGATGGGGAGGATTGCAATCCTCTCGTCGATGAGGCATGTTCTACTATGGACATGACCTTCTTAGCCATGAGATCAATCAAAATCTCTTCGATAGATTTCTCTACTGCGCTAAGGTTGCTCGACATGCACGCTCGTGATCAAATGTCTCAGATAAGTGGACAAATGCTCAAGGTACACAAAACAGGTGGTGAGGTCTTTAATAAGCATTGTGAAAAATCAATTAGTTCTCTATGGGCTCAAATAATCACAATTCGTAAAAGTGTCCTCAGTGCAACATTCAACAGGTTAAATAGACAACATCGTAATAGAATCCTCCAATGGGAAGGAATGCCTCAATCAATACAATTCCATTTGTTATGGCGCAGTCCCAATAGTCCAATGGCAATCTTTCCAGCAATAACTTCATTTCTATCCATTCTAGAGTGTTGTTCTAATGGTCATAATGCCTCCAAAGGTCATATTGCTTCGTCATGGTGAAGTGCCAGTCTGTGGTGTTCTGTTATTCCGGCGAAGTTCAATTTCTGCAAGCCTTACTTCTGCAAAGTCCTTTCTGGAACCTCGTGCAATTTTTGTACCTTTGCTTTCTTCTTACTGAGCTTTCTTGCTTTCTTTCCAGTGATCTACGTCTCTGGATTCCTCTTTACATTCTTGTTCTTATATTTTCTTAGCATAGTAACTTCACACTGTTGGGGGTCTTTCACAAGGTTCGAGGGTAATACTTCTTCTCTTACTGATTCTAGAGTAGGTGTTCTTCGCTTCTGCATGGATAAGTTCTTTAAGCCTTCTTGCATTCTTTCAAATGCGACAGCGAGGTCTCTAGCCCTTAGTTTCTTCGACTTGTCCTCTTTCTCTTCTATTAAGCGTGATATTCTCCTAGCCATGAAATCATTTAATTCTTGTTTTTTCTATTGTATAGCTTCCTCTTCTTCTTTCCTTCAGATCTGATCTCTCTCAATCCAATTCTTTCCTAACAAAAGTGAAAAAAGGAGCGATGTTCTCAAAAAACTTAATGACCTTGAATTCTTCTTCTGTCGATGTTCCATGAGCACTCATAGGTACAAGAGTAGGTCTTCCACATAGGGTTATCAACTTTCCTTTAAAAAATCCTATTCCTCCCAATGAAGTAATCATAGTAGGCTTTCCCAAAATTTCCCAAGTACTTTCTGGCATAACGTTCCCCTGTGTTTCTTCATCCAATACACAATCTATGTCGAAGTCTCCTATTCTTGTTTATATGCACTGCTTCTCTTTCAATATCTCTGGTAAATTGATGCCCATGTGATCATTCAGTGTTTCTTTCATCTGCAATAATATAACCTATGATTATTTCTGGTTCTCTAGTATATTCTTAGTATCTTGACCTTCCTCATGGTTTTCTTGTTTCATGTTCCTCTTCTCAACTTTAGCAATCATTCTAGGGAAATCCAAAACTTCATGTCCAGTAGCTTTACAACAAAGGAAAATAGGACCTCTACCAGGGCATTCCTTAGCAAGATGTCTCGATCTTCTGCAACTATAACAAAAAGTAAATCCTCTCTTTCTCTTAAACGATCCCCAACCTTCCCTGTACTGCACTCGGGGATCACAGTGATGGACCTGTAAAAAATTCTTTCTAGGATCCTGCATCCACTTGCTAGTCCAAAAATTATTTCTATGCATAGGAATAACATATCTTTCACTATTTCTATCAGGTCTATTCATATCACATCTTCTTTCTTCTAGTTGTGCCCTAGTTTTCAAACAAGGACGAAATATGTCAAACATACCTAGATCCATTCTTTCGAGACAAAAATTTCCACTTATCTTACCTTTATCAAAGCACAAAGATTTAAGATCTTACCTTTTTTCTTCATATCAGGCTCCCTTCTTTGTACAGAGCTTCACAATTCAAGTAGAGTATTGCGCACTACATCAACATATCTATGTAGATATATTTCTCTTTTCCTTAGTTCCCAACAATCACAGTTTCAGGTCCTAACAATGGAACCATTTTTTGGCACAAGGGAAGACTCGGGGTTCAACGCTTCAACAATGCACCAACAAAACCCTAACTACCAGCCCTTTCAGCAACACCTGTGAAGTAGATGAAGTCTCACCCGAGGTAGAGGCAGGGTGTTACACATCAAAATTACTCACTTCGATAGTGTCGCAAGTGTTGCAAGTGTCAAAAATGTCAGAAAAAGCATAGTTCCATAATTCCTATGTCATGCTTATAACGACATCGAAAGGACACTTGAAACACCTCAAACATTTGATTTGGAAGAAGAGGAATGGGTTAACAGGGTTATGAACCTCTTGCCATTTGAAAGAACCCCTAAAAATTGAGTTTCAGAGGAGAACGCTCCCCTATACCTCTGTTAGGAGTGTTGGGGATCCCCTATACACTCTTAGGGAGCGTTATAACACTTTGTCTACCCTTTTTGAGGAGCGTTTCTACTATTGGGAGTGTTGGCGCCCCCCTATGCATTGTTAGGGAGCATTATGGCGCTCTGATGCCCCTTTTGGGGGAGCGCTACCTATTCTGGGCAAAAATTGGTTTGTTGAGAAGAATGAGGAAAAGATCTCTTCAATCTCTAAAGGGAGTTGGATTCGAATTTTTGGTCAAGCCATGATCTTAGGGAATATCCCTAACTGAAGGAGGAAAATCCTCAAACTTACCCCAAAGATATATCAAGTGGTTGGGCCTCTCTAAATTGATATAAGCAGGCCCTCTCATGGTGAAAAAGGGGAAGGAATGGAGGCATGAAACCTATGATCTCATAGGAAACACACAGTGAAGTGGAGGAGAATAATCAGTGAAGTTATTGTCATTCTAATCGTGGGTCTTTTGAGCAAGGGTTAGACAAGGAGGACTTGATGAAGCTGCTGCACTCGCATCTACGGTCGTAAGTTTCCTTCGTTGTTGTTCTCATCAATATAATATGCTTGGTCTGTTTCTTTCTATTTTGTGCTTAATATCACATGAACTTGTCTCTAATAGATAGATCTGTTTCAAACTAATCTCAGTAGAGTAGGAAGTGGTTGTACTTTTGTTTGTCTACAGGGCTTATCGAGGAGCGAAAGATTGGAGCTCAACTCGAACCGTGCAGGGACAAACACCAGTAAAAGGTACTTCTTTTCTCCTTCCTCCTCACACATTAGTTTATCTAGATCTAAAATGAAGTCAGTGACCATGATAAGAATCTTCTGTCTTAAGAGTTAAGAGTCTAGCTCTCAAGAGGAGATCTACCTGTCCGTAGGGAGATTTTCCTTCAACAGAAATTGGCAACTCCACTGGGGATTGAATCAAAACTTTCAGTTTTGGTTTTCCTCATAGACCTTGTATTATGCTTTGTTGTTTTTAGACCTTGTTCACCCCATATGTTTGATTTCATATGCTGATTGACTCCTTACCCCATCACATTCATCTTGATTGCCAAAGTTTGACTGAAATTTTGGGTTTTTGGACAATTTTGTGAGCTGTGGAAGCTTGGCGCTCCCCTACCTTGTTATCAGAGCACCAATGCTCCCCCTTGGTCTTAGACAGAGCATTATAACACCCTGGTTCCCCTTACACCGGAGTGCCAACCTCCCTTTGCAAAAAATCATTTCCAGAATTGTCTTTTCTGAAGACTAATATTTGTTTTTCACTTGCTAAGCTTCTTTGTGATTCAATGCTTCTTCCTATTGACCTTTGGCATCCTTCCTTCTGAGGAACAAGCACTTTGATGTTCAGATTTGGTAGCCTTTTTCCTTATTTTGAGTCTTTTCTACTGTCAAGAACTTGGGACCAATCCACTGCGTTCTTCTCTCTTATCTGACTGAGCGAGAACTCTGGTGAAGGGCATCAGAAATCTGTGAATCATCTCATTTGGTTTTTGGAGGTCATTCTTCTTAAACATCTCTCTTTTGTGTGAATTGTTTGATTTTCTTTATTATCTTTTGTTTTCTCTTTGCTTCTTGTTTCAATCATAGCAAGAGGGTGTGTTGTTTGTGCAAAATCTGCTTATGCTTGTCCGAATCTCCTTGATCTGAAAGAGTGGTTGGCAGGAGAAGTTTTTGCATTGAATTAATCATCATTCGCATACAAACGACAATGATACATATTAGTGATTGGTTTTCATATTAGAAGGCATTTCTAAAATGTTTTAGCATTGCATCGAATTTGATTGAGAACCAATTGATTGAGGATATTTCATATTAGTGTTTGATAGTGAAAACGACTCTTTCTCTTTCCCTTAATTAGGCATTCATTGAAAAGAAACGATTTCTTATCATCTTTCATGCATTTTTGGGGAATTTGAGTCATCATTCCATTAGTTTCACTTTCAGACACCCTTTGAGTAAAGAATAGCTGTAAAATGAACGCTAATTAAAAATTATCTAGAACACTCTTGTTTTTAGGATTTTCCACCAACAGTAGACTAGGGTTAACACTTTGGATTAGGCTGTGACTACAACTCTCCAAAGTTTTCAAAACAAACATTAGTATCCTGAGCTAGGGAGAGTCAAATCTAATTGTCGTATTGGTTTTCTGGGATCCCCCTCTCACACAGTGGTTACGCACGTGGTCGCGATCAGGCGAATTACGGAGATTATCCCTTTGTGGTTCAATTGTTTGTAGTGGTCGGATCGTATATTGGGGGTCACTTGAAGGTATACCCATGATTATGTGTGGGAGCCTCTCAGGTTGATTTCAGACTTGTTATCCTGCCCATACGTTTCGGATCAGATTGTCGACTATACCCACCTAGGGACTCACTGCAAATTGGTGTCTTTAGTTGCCATAATATTTAGGTACTTACACAAGGTGATGGTGAAGGGAANGATCACGCGACATTGGATTTCATCACCAACTAGTACGATCATCGAGAGAAGTTTTGTTTGCTTGGTTGATTCCTAGATTTTATTAGCACATGATGTTTCTTTTTGATTAGTTGGCCCTAGTTTTTTAGTGTGTTCTATTATTCTCCACAATTGAGCCTGTAGATGATAAAGGTCTTCGTCAATCACGTAGGATGCAAGGGATTCCTTCGGAAGGCTATCAACCCTTACCTCCTAACCCTCCAGAAGAAAACTACCATAGAGAGGTAGAAAATCAATCCGATGCTGGAAGTGTTATTGCTCCTTCGTTAGATAACACAGAAGGCGCTTTGGTCACAGTTGAAAATCCAACTACATTTGTGTCGGTAATTCCTCTCAAACCACTTTTGGTTCATTTAGACTCCCTTGGGAACATCATAGACAAAGAGGTCCCACGATTACCGGAGAGGATTTTTACCGAAACATATATGGTATCCACAGAACCAATCTTTGTTGATGAGTATAGGACTCCTGTTCGTCCTAGCACAGCAGTAGATACCAATCCCACACCTGCTCATTCTGTATGGAGGACTTCATTGGGACACGATCTCTATGAACATTTCAAATCCTTTCGACAACCCTTTCATCCTCATGACCCTCCTAGTGAAACAGGACCATCTGGTCAAACCATGAATCACCCAGTCGATCAAGTTATTAACCCTACTATTACACCAGCACGAGTCCATCCTAATGCTGGACTCATCACCTCTACTCATCCCCAAGGCACTTCAGTCTCTACCCCCGTTTCTACAAGCTTTTACTCTACAGCTCCACATGTTCCACACGATCCTACTGGGACATATGCTCATCCGAGAATGCAGACCCCTGCTAGCCCAACACAACCGGCTAGAGGGAAACCACCATCTAACAAACCTTTCCCTCCTGGAGGACTACCTTTCCATGGTAGGCCTACCCTTCCCAGGGGACAGCCCCCTTTGCATGCTTCTCCTGGAGGGAAACCTCCATTTGCCAGTCATACCCCGGTCATAAATCCACCGCTGGCAGGGGGGCAACCCTTGTTTGTTGGAAACCCTTCACAATCCTGGGGAGTATCTTCAAGAGGCACTTTTACTCAACCCCACATTGGAGGGCACTCGTATAGTAACCCACTAGGAGGAGTATCCAATCTTGTTCCTTCCGGACCATCTTACGCACAATCTTATCCGGGCGGCATCTCAAACATCACTTGGAGTTCTCCAGGACCATAGTCTTATCCTCCTCATGGGTCTAATGTGTATCCGCCTCTGGGATCTACTCCTTACCATTCTCAAGGGAAAAATGTTTATCCTCCTCATGGGAAAATAAATCATCAGGCCTATAATGCTCAGAACCCACCGGGTTATGCCAATCTTTCTCATCCACCATCGAATCCTGCTTATCCTAGCCAACAACAACCGTATATAGGAGGACCTACTGGTTACAACTATCCACCTAACCCAGTTTACGGTCCTAGTGGTGTTCCTATGCCGCACCAGTATCCTCTACAAGTTAACCGATAGCTACCTTTCCTTGTGACTCTGGATCTCCCAGACTTGTCTCGGTTAACTAATGATCTATTTTTCATTCACCGGTTTGGCCAGTCATTCCAGCTAAACTTCCTTCTTATATTTCGAAATTTGACAGAAAATCTAGTGAAGATCCAAACAACCATGTGATGACTTTCCATTTGTGGTGTTCATCAAACTCCCTCATGGATGATTCTGTATGTTTGTGTCTTTTCCAGCGAACACTTACAGGCTCGGCAACAAAGTGGTATATTGAACTACCACATGCTTCTTTTCATGATTTCAATTCCCTTGCCATGTCTTTCCTCACGCACTTTCAACTGCCTATTCACTACGAGACAGGTACTGAACTCTTGACCTCCCTTCGTCAAACTAACTCAGTTCATATCTCTGACCATATTCATGAGTGGAGGCGATGACGAAGGATGCTCAAGGCAATCATTCCTGACATATTATTGGTAGAATGGATTACTAAATCACTTTTACCCCCGATCACTCGTGATGTCGTTATGGGTGGCGCGGTCACAAAGGAACAAGCTAGCGTTAGGGCTCAGTATTTAGATTTGGTTTATTCCCAATATGGTACTTTGTATGCTTTTCTTCTGAATGCTGCTCAAGCTAATACCGATCCATCTAAGCCGTCATCCTCATCTCATGCGGATGGTGTTATCAATTCCGTCAAAACTCAATCTTTTTCCCAATCGACCACACTCTCCTCTACCTCCCCCCAAAGTTAGATCTCTGAGGTGAATGCAGTTCAATCTGCCCCTTCACAACAATCCAGAGGTAAGAAGAAGACTAAGAATAAATCAAAAAATAACAATGAACAACCAAAATATCAAACACCTGCTACCGAAAAGAAACCACAATGGAAACTAAAATTCCCATGTATCATTTTTGGTGACGATCACTACACTCGAGACTGTCCACTTCACAATGAAGTGGCCAAAAGTTTCCAAGGAAAGTCACAACCCGTTGTGCTTACTCGGCCTTTTCCATAGCAACAATCCATGGTTGCTGAAACTCCCTCTCCCGGGGGCAGTTCCAGCCATCCTAATGATGAGGCCTCATCGAGTGCACATATTTATATGTTTAATGGGATTAATTTGACCACTCACTCTAAGACATATGACACGCCAGGTAACCCTGACAAAGGAAAAGACACTAACGGTATCGGTAATTTACCGAATCCATCATCATCCTCTGTTAGTCTCCCATCGGTTAATCCTCCATCTAGACCACTTCAGATTGAGAAACCCACATTTGAATCTATCTTACTCCCTCCTAAGAGCACTATGTTGTAGGAAAATCTGCCTGCGGACAAGTAGATCGACCTCTAGAGCTTGACCTTAACCCTAGACAAAAAAATGCTTATCATGGACACTGACTTCCTTTCAAATCTATCCAAACTAACACATGAGAAGGAAAGATAATAGAAGTACTTGTTATCGACGTTTGTCCCTGCACGCTCTGAGTTGCGCTCCAATCCTTTGCTCCTCGCTGAGTTCTATGGAAAAAACAAGATACGACCACTTCCTACTCTATTGATATTAGCTTGAAAACAGATCTATCACTGAATGATAAATTCATGTAACATCAGACACAAACTAGAAAGAAACAGGCCAAGCGTGTCATATTAATGAGAATAACGACAGCAGTACTTACAATCGTAGATGCGAATGTGACAGCTTCGTCAAGTCCTCTTCATCTAACCCTTGCTTGAAAGGTCCATGACCTAGATAACAGCAGCTTCACTGATCACTCTCCTTTGGCTGACTGTGAATTTCCTCCAAGATCATAAGTTTCACATATTCAATTCTTCCCCCATCAGCTATGTTCCAACACCACTTATGAGATCATAAGTTTGGTGTAATTCTTCTTTTTTCCTTTTTCCTTTCACCATTAGAAATCTTGCTTATATAGCCTTGGAGAGGCTCAACAATCTTGAGATATCCTTGGGGAAGTTGAGGATTTTCCTCCTTTAGTTGAGGATCTGCCCAAAGATCATGGCTGGACTAGGGATTCGAATCCAACTGCCTTCCAAGAATGAAAAGATGCTTCCCCCATTCATCTCAATAGCTTAACAACCGCCCAGAATAGGTAGCGCTCCTTCAAAAGGGCCATCAGGGTGCTGTAGCGCTCCCTAGTAAGCTTTAGGGGGCGCCAGCGCTCTCAAAATCTATAGCGCTCCCTTAAAAGGTCCAGGGGAGCGTTATAATGCTCCTTGACAGTGTAAGGGGGAGCACCGACGCTTCGAGACAGTGTAAGGGGGAGCGCTCCTCTCCAAAAACTCAGTTTTTGAGGTGCTTTCAGATGGCAAAAGGTTTGCAAGCCTGCTGACTCATTTCTCCTCTTCCAAATCAAATGTTTGAGGTGTTTCAAGTGTCTTTCTCATGTCGTTATAGGCACGACATGGGTATCATGGAAATATGCTTTGCTTGACACTTGTGACACTTGTGAGCAACATGCGACACTTGCGACCTTGTGAGCAAAATGCGACACTTGCAACACTTGTAATGATGACACTTGCAACACTATCAAAGTGAGTAATTTTGACGTGTAACACACTATACGTAAAGATACCTTTAATCCTAGTTCACGTGCCACCCAGAACTACAACATTGTTGAAGATTTGGCTCAAGCATCGTGTGTTATGTCTGTGTTAGAAGTTCTACAGCACTGCCCCAGTCAATGTTGAACTCTTTTAGCCACTCTTGGCGCTGTTGATCCTGAGTCATCCAACCATATCATGTTTAACCTGGACAATTATGCATCTCGACTCTCCCACCAACTTGCTTTCCAAGTTGATGTTGTTGTTCACAATCAACAAATCCACCGAACTATTGTGGATGAGGGAGCCTCGACTTGTTTCATGTATTTGGCGTGTTGGAAAGGTTTAAAATCACCAGCACTCAACAAATCCCCAACTATGTTACATGACTTCGATGGGTGAGGTTTTCATCCCCATGGGATTTTATAGTCCCTGCCCATCCAATTGGGTGGAAAAACTGTTACTGTTGATGTCGAGGTGGTCGATGCTCCCCTCGATTACAAATTTTTACTTGGAAGAAGTTGGTTTTATGCTATGATTGTCGTTGCCTCGTCAGTTTTTCGATGTGTCCAATTTCCTCATCAGGGAAAAATTGTCACTGTTGATCAGTTGGATTTCTTCACGACCAATGCTCGTGCTCCAGCTACCAACAATATTCCTTTCTTGGGAGACCACAAGATCACGTATGAAATCATTTGTGTTGGCTTACTGAAATATTCTAGCCTCATGGGTACCTTCCCTACACCACTTCCACCGACTACCCATCATATTTCCACCGTCGATATGATTTCGACCGCGGCTTATCAATCTTTGGAATCATTTGACCCTTGGATTGTACCTTGTCCATTGGAATTTGATGCACTAGGTGACACCGTGCCACTTAGTCCATCCGAAACATCATATGTTTCTATCCCATCCGCTTCTCCCTCATCAGATGACCAACATCTATTGGCACCTGACAGTTCCTTGATGCAATCACGATTGAGTTTCTTGCCATCTGCGATCGATTACATTTCCCTAATTTTTCCCTCAAATGAATCTATTCCGGAAATGATTCACATTGACAAGTTACCTCGAGATAATAACCATCATCGATCCTCTTTTCTTCCCCCTCATGAAGAAATTTGGGTAGATATACAGTCTATCTCCCCTCCTAACGACAATTTTCTATCGTCTCCCATGCCTTCGACTTCTGATGATTTGGATCCAGTAGTTGACATGGTGATTTCTGCGGTAGGGTTATTGGAGCCTGATCTCCTTACCCCTATCGCAACCCTCGACATGTGTTCCTTCCTGAGTGATTATCTTCCATCGAGTGAAGATCTCTTGGAAGCCATGACCGCATTTTGTCCCTTGACATGGTATCCTTCTAGAGCGTTATTCTCTTGGAAGCCATGATCAAGAAGCACCCATGAGCATAATTTCTCTTCTCTGTAGCAAGCTCGTTAAAAAATGAAATGGAGGCCCTGAGCATAGTTCTTTTCCTGTGTCAAGCTCATTAAAAAATGAAATAGTTGCCTCTCTTGAACCTTCTTTTCATCCACCCTTCTCCTTTTTCTCATCTACTAGAGAAATTGGTGACAACCTCCAAGTCGATGAATGAATTGAAGCTTGGAAGGCATGTCTCCAGCCTTTAACGATCATTCTGGAGTTAAGCCACTAGCTTTTCAAGTTGGGGGCATACCGAGCTTAGTCTTTTTTCTTTCTCATGCTCGTAAATACATGAGAATGCATCCGGGTAAACTTTTATCTCTTTTTCGGACCTGTATGGATACACAAAAAAGGAACCCCCTGGAGTCTCCTTTAAGCTCTTTTTAGACTCTATAAATGTGAAAATATTGTTGAGTGATCTTGCTTCCTTTCCCACTCGTTAAAAGGTTTGAAAGGGCATCTTTCGAGTGATAATTTATCTCTTTTTCAGCCTCGCAAGACTAACATTACGAAAAAGGACAACATTGGAGTCATCTTTAAGTTCTTTTCAGACTCTCTAAACATGAAAAGATTTACGAGTGACCTTGTTCTCTTCACGCTCGTTAAAATATTTGAAGAAAATGTCTATTGAGCGATAGTTTATCTCTTTTTTGGTCTCATCAGACTACTTTACAAAAAAGGAACTGAGAGAGACCTCTTTTAAGTGTTTTTCCAGACTCTATAATCATGAAAAAACTTCAAGTTTTCTATCTTTGGACTCGTTAAAACAAACATTGATAGGCCCATACAGGACCGAACCCTTACTTCTTCCAGTTCGTTAAACAAAGGAAGAGGGACTTACCAAAGGTAAGTTATATCGAGCATGTGTT
>JASDQU010689381.1:6464-29811 GCA_032191745.1 Picea mariana | reverse complement strand
CTAGGGGATATATATATTACAATATATTAGAATATTACAATGTAAAAGTAATTCCATATTACAATGTAATATGGCATTACCATATTACATTGTAATATGGAATACCATATTACAATGTAATATGGTAAACCATATTTCATGTAAATGTTTTTTTTTAAAACCTGCAATAATCGTCGCAATATCGACGGACTTTCGTCAGAATGTTTTTACCATAACCGTTTCTATAGCGACAAATTTTCGTCGCACTGTTCCACGAAGTTTCATCGCATATATAGCAAGTCCGTCGTAAATATGGTTTTGAGAAAGAGCACTCGTCAATATTATCATGAAATTTCATCGCAAGTTGTGACGAAATTTCGTCGCACATTCAGCAGCTGCATCGCAAGTTATTGGCTTGGCACATTTCTTCGTTGGTATTGCGACAAAATTGCGTCGTAATTACGACGATGAAGAGGGTTAACCAATATTGAAGTTGCTGACACATGGCTAGATAATTTTTTCGATGTTTCCATGCACACCTGGATCGTGGATATAGCAACGAAATTATTACGACGAAAAAAAAACACGGCGTTCGTGGAAATTGCGACAGATAAGTGTGGCAATATCAACGAACAACCGTCGCAAATTTGGTCATATGTACTAGTGTATATTATTAGAAGCTCATATTGATCTTCATGATGATTATTATTTGTTGTGTTATGCATGGTTGATGCACGCGTTTATGGTACAGGTTGATTACAGGTTGTTTGGTATAGGTTGGTTCATGGTTGATGCACTTGTTTATGGTACAGGTTTATTAGAGGTTGAGGTATCGGTTGATGCATGGATCATGTTATTGGTACAGGTTGTTTGGTGTAGGTTGATTGGTATAGGTTTACAACAATATATCTCACAGTGATAGTGTGACAGTGGTTCCATCATTCTACTTATATACTAGGGCGGTTGGATGGGGCAAGGACAGGTGGTTGTAGCCACCTTCCGATTGTAGCCGGAGAACATAGGGGGTTGTAGCCTCCTTCTAGTTGTATCCAGAGAATTGGGGATTTGGAGCTTCCCTTAAGTTGTAGCCTGAGAAACTAGGGGGTTGGAGCCTCCTTCTAGTTGCATGTGAAAAACAAAGTAATTTGGTGCTTCCAATGAATGTAATTCTTAAAGACATATAAGAAAAATCATTCTGTGGTTTTCTCCCGCTTTGGGTTTCCACATAAAACACTGGTGTACTGTGTATGTGGATGATTTATCATTTGTTCATTGTTTATTTACTCTGCAACTATTGGATGATAATGCTACATTGATATAACAATTGCATTTTATGGTGAAAAAGGATTATATTTCTCTATTAATGATTCACCCCCCCTCTTAGTAATCCAACAATATCGTCCTAGTCGATATGTTAGTCGTGCCAGGCCCTTTAGACTTCAATATGATTCTTGGGCATGATTATGTTTTTGCGATGAAGGTTGTGGTGTCTACTCTCTTTCATGTGATGCATTTCCCTCACAATGGAAGCATTTTCACTATTGATCAACTTTCATCTAATAATCACCATCCGAGTTCAGCTTTAGCTCAATTTTCCCCTTTATGTGTTCCTGGTGTTCGAGTAGACTCTTCCCAGCCAAGGGTGAATTATGTGGTGTCTTATCCTTAGTGTTTAATTCCTCATGAAATGAAATCTTTAGAGTTATGTTTTCCTTCTCGAAACAAGGTCTTGATGATTGATCAGGTGTTGTATCCAATAGGGGCAGGTAATCCTTTTCTTTCCCCTCTTAGCCCAAGTAACTAACATTTCCTCTTGAGTATGATATTGTTGTTTGTAACACCTCAGGATTTAGTATTTGTGTGTTTTCAAGCCCTGGTTTCATGGATGTTGAGTTTCCTTTAGAGAAGGCTATCCTTGAATCTATGATTATGGATCTTCGACCTCCTCCTGAACTAGAAACTTTACAAGTTGGTTACCAATGAAACCCTTGGCTTGAGCCTAGCAATAGGCTCTACCTAGAGAAAAACTATGAATAATCCTCAAGGTTGTGCGGTCCTATGTATATATTGTACTTTTAGGGATTCTTGTTTTCAAGTTCTATATTCCATAGCAATTTTTTTTATCATAGGTTTCTATATTGGACTTATTAACTTATTGTTGGTTGTGGAGCCTGATTATCTTCCTGATTCAAATGTTTATTTCAGTCATTCTTGGATCCCATTTCCTGATGGGGGGGTGTGGGGGGGATTTCCCCCCCAATATGTTCGTCAAGGGGGTCCATGGGGGGTGACAATAATTAATGGATCCCCCCCTAGTGAGGGATTCGGGGGAAGCACCTCTGAAGTGAAATTTTGGGAAACTTTTCCTTGTAAAATATTGTAACAACCCTAAGTATTTAATCAATTGTCATGGTTTAATTAATTGTTTAATGTATATTAGTTTAATTAATTAATTAATTAATTGTCCTGGTTAAATATTTGTTGAATGTGAATTGGTTTAATTAACTAATTAATTAATTTAATGATTAAATATCTGTTTAATAAAATCTAGTTTAAAAATTTATTAATTATTATTTTGTATCGAATGATGGAACCATTAAAGAGAAGGGGATAAGGTGGTTGGAGTTGAATGGAGGGATAAGGTGGGTGACTCTTAATGAAAGGGAGAAGGCGGTGATTGAGAAAGGGGGGAAAGGAGGATAAGAAGGGGGAAAAACACTCTAGAAAGAACTTTTGGATTTTTGGGAGAGGGCATCATTTTGAGAGAGGAGAGGACTGTATTGCTAGTTTGGGGCTGGAGTAGCTTGTTGGAGGATGGTTCTAGTTTTTTCTTGAGGAACTTGTTGGATTTTGGTGGACTGAGACATGAGGTACCTATTGCTGGGAGTTTTGGGCTCAGGGGCCAGGAATCCTTACGGAATCATGTAGCTAAGGAGTTGGAGAGGCTCTGTTCCTAGCTGGTTGGGAGGTTAGTCGGTTTTGGGCAGAGCATCAGACAGAGTTGGAGAGCATCAAGAAGAGTTGGAGAATAGCAGTAGCATCAGTTAGAGGTATGTATTTTCATTATTATGCTGTGTTATGTGGTTTATTATCATGCTATTGAATATGATGAATATGTGGTTTGTTATGATGTTGAATACATGGGTTATTATGATGTTGCTCATAAATTTTAATTATGTTGAATAATGAATGGTTAAAAAGTTAGGATAACATTTCTCTATTTTAATTTATGTTTTATAAGGCTCTGTTGGAAGAGACCTTACAAATATTGTAATTATGTAGTCAATATAGATTGTTCATTGTAAGGTCATAGATCTGACAGTAGAAGTGTTGGCCCTTGACCAAGTTTTGGGAGATTATTGGTCAAGTTTGACCTATTTTGGGACTTCGACAGCCTATCGAAGACGGAATGCAAGACAAAGCAGATATTGCGGGATATCAGCCCCTTTTTGGTTCCTTTTTTTTGGATTTGGGAATATGTAACGGGAATGGGATGTCGGCCCATGGGTTTACCCATGTTTAGGCCTATTTTGTATGTATAAATAGAAGGCTAGGCAATTTAAGAAGTAGTTGAATAGTGCACAAGAGTTGTGCAAGTTGGCTATGTGCTAAGAGTTGGATATGTGTGATCAAGACTTGTAAGGATTCGTGCATACTGTATGAGACTTGCAGAGCTAAGTACAAGTCATTGTAAGATACTGTGAAGGCTTTGTGCTACAACGCAAGGAAGAAGGATCTAGCGAGTTGTGCATATCTCCTGTCCTATGCGGAGTAAGGGTTTTGTGGCTCTGTGCATGTAGATGACTGATTGAAGCTAATAAAGAAGAAGAGTTGGTGGACATAGCCCCAGGGTGGGGGTGAACCACGTAAATACTATGTTTTTCTATTTTATGCGATGTTCTGATGCATTTATGTGTTATTTGCGAAGTGATTGATAGAGATAGATAGATAAATCTGTTTATGATTTGTTCTTATAATGAATCTGGATGCTAGATCTGACATCTGTGAACTTTCTTAGTGCTTGAATCTGCTAGATCTTATTTAATTCCTTTTCTAAGTTTTGATATACATTAGATCAGGGTGAATGTTGCGATGCTTTGTTTTCTCTGCAGAGTAGATATTGGTTAGATAATGATGAACTAACGATGCAAAGTGCTCTATTAAGTGTCGTAATCACGGATCTATGTCCCAGCTAAGGTTGCAAACACCTGAGTCTTGCAACCACCCCTGCCTCTACCTCAGGTGAGACTTCATTTTCTTCGCAGGTGTTGCCGAAAGGGCCAGTAGTCAGTGTTTTTTTGGTGTGTTTTTGTAGCATTGAACCCTAGGTCTGCTCCTGTGCCAAAAAATGGTTATGTTTTTGGGACCTAAAACTGCGATTGCTGGGAACTAAGGAAGAAGAATCTCTGTGAAAATATCCGACCTAAAATTATGAAAGCTCTGTGCATAGAACTGTTTTTCTAGTGCATAGTACTCTACTAGTTTGGCAAGCTCTGTGCTAAGGAAAAGAAGTCTGATCTGAAGAAAAGAGGTAAGTTCTGGAAGCTTTGTGCTCTAAGAAAGGTAAAAGTGATAATTCTTGATTGAAAGAGGTAAGATCTGAAAGCTTTGTGATCTGATAAAGGTAAAAATATTGAAAAGTTCTAGATCTGAAAGATTTGTGCTCTGCAGAAGTAAGATAAGTGGAAAATTTTGTTTCTAAAGCATGGATCTAGGTATATTTGATAGATTCTATCTTGGCTTGAAAACTAGGGTATTAATAGATGAAATAAGGTTTTATATGAATAGATCTAATAAGAATAGTGAAAAACATGTTATAGTTATGCAGATAAAGAATGTTTGGACTAATAAGTGTATGCATGATCCTAGAAATATTTTTTTGCAGGTTAGCTACCATGATCCTAGTGTGTAGTAAATGAAAGGTTGGGGATCATTTAAAAGAAAGAGAGGATTAACCCTATGTTACAGTTGCAGAAAACCAGGACATCTTGCTAAGGAATGCCCTGGGAGAAGACCCAATTGTCTTTGTTGTAAAGCTATGGACCATGAAGTATCGGATTGTCCTAGAATGATTTCTAAGCTTGAAGAATTGAACATGAGACAATAAAAACCTAAGGAAGATCCAAAAACTTAGATTATGACAAAATCCCAGGAAGAATCATAGAAAGTATTGCTACAGATGAAAGAAACCCTGAATGATCACCGACATGTTAGATTATTAGGGATCTTCATAGAAAAAGAATGCCTTGAAGCAAGAATAGGAGACTTTGACATTGATTGTGTTCTAGACGAGGACACACATGTGAATATCATGACAGAGAGAACATGGGAATCTATAGGGAAACCTGCTATGATTCCGTCACTATAAGGAATAGGAATATTCAAAGGAAAGATGATAAACCTATGTGGAAAGCTCACTCAGATACCTATGAATTCCAATGGAACTTTGACAGAGGAAGATTTTCAGATTATTAAATTTATTGAGAATAGTGCCCCATTTACCATGCTACTAGGAAAACCTTGGATTGAAAGAGATCAGGCCAGAAGGCAAGAAAAAGAAAAAGTTTTAGAACAAAAGAAGCAAGGGTTAAAAGAATTCATGACTAGAAGGATCGCACACTTGATTGAAGAATATAAGAATAGATTGAAGCTATTTAACACTAGAGACCCGGATGTCAAAGTTTCAATAACACTAGAAGAACCATTGAAGATTGAAGTACATATTCCAGATAAAGAAGAAGGATCACCTGCAAATCTTAGGAAAGTATCTCAACAGTGTGAAGCCACTATGTCAAAAGAAGATAAGAATCAGAATGGAAAAATGCTTACCGAGATGAAGCTCACTGGTAAGAAGGCTATAAAGCTAAGTAAGAAGCGAGCTAAGATAGAAAAGTTGCAGAAGGTTCCAGATGAAACCTCGTAGAAGAAAAACTTGCAAAATTGGAGCTTCGTCGGGATATCAGAACAACAACACATGGCACTTCTCCATGACGAAGCAATATAGCCGTTGGGGACATTATAACCATTAGACCAGTGCTCTGAACGGATAGAAATAAATTTATGGATAGACAGCTCACCATCCGACCGTTGGGACCATGCCATAACGAATAGAACAGAGTTAATGAAGGCTTCATACCTATTGCAAGAAACCTGTTGCTGAGTTACCTATTTATCCCGAAGTGCCATGCACCAAGAACACTTTTTCCAATTGTGAATTTGAGCTCGCAGACTTGTTGATTTTACATACTGGTCATTGCACTATTGTCCTCTATCCTTTCTAAGTTACCCTCCAAACCCTATATCATTAACCCTGAATGTGTATGTCGGACGAGTTGAGCGCTACCGAGAAAATTGTTGAAGAAGTTTTGATCAACCTCATGACTGAAAGAGTCATATTGATGTCTACAGGTGTACAAGCATCATCGATGAGAGGAATTCCAGACTCTCCATCCACTAGTCATGGAGCTAGACCATCCTGACCATCTGATGAAAAGAGACCCAAGCATAGGGATAATCTAGCGAATGCTAAATTGATCTTGACCATATTACCCACCTATATTCCACCCCTGAGTAGCGTAGTAAATTGAGACAGCGTGCCCAAAAATTTTGAATACACCTTGGTCACTGTGTACTTGCCGAAGTGGATATGCACAGTTCGAGCAAACCAAGATAAGATTGTGGTGTTGAAGTTTAGCGACTTCAACCTCAGAGATCACAAAGTTTACAACATGCTCACCCCACATAAGTACCTAACTTGGACTAAGGGGAAGAATTCAAAGATAATCCCCCAATCATGGACTATGAACCTCGCATAGTCCACCCTGCTCAATGTCATGAAGATTCCCCACTTTGGACGACACCGGGAGGTAAATGCATGTGTCAAGCTGTTATTGTCTTGTTACCATGGTGGCTATTTGTGGCTAAACCACCATATAACAGTTGATCCGATGTTGATCAATCAGATAATGGGCTTGAGTATGCAAGGACCCGACCCACTGTAGTTTTACCCTAGAAAATCCATGGATCGTTCTCTAGCACAGTGAATCAAGGACACTTATGGTGATGTCGAGAAGGGTAGGTGAGGTTACAAAGTAGATTCTATACAGAGTGGTGCAGTGCACCTTGCCTGTCAGTTGATTGCAGGGAATTTAGTCCGAAAGAACCGACCCACCCAAGTCACCGGTTTTGTAGTCGACATCACAGGCAAGTGTGCGGAAGGCCTCCAGATGAACTGGGTGAAGTACCTGGTGAATCAGTTGGAACTTGAATGTAGAGAAGCACAAGATCAAGGATATGAATTTCATTTCAGTTGGATTTTGATATTGATAGCTTTTATTGCCTGGGAGATGTCGCAAGGTACAACCTTCCCAGACATCGAGCCTTTTGAACCACTGGCCATGAAGTTCAGTATAGTATGGTACTCAAGAAACATGAATAAATAGTGGCATTCAAATGTTGTTTTTCATACCTACTACAATCAGTTGAAGGTAGCCATACAGTTCAAGCCTCGCATGACTCTGAACACTTTACACCGGTTTAGGCCTCTGATGAAATTCAACGTAGATCGACATTTTATTTACATCACAGCACACGCTAATGAGCACAAGAAACAACTTCATTCCTAGTGCAAGATGACAGAGGAGGACTTGGAGGAGATCACCAAGGACTGGTCAGTGGACCTCCTTGTTCCAACATACCCTACAGAGATATTCGACATCAATAGCCTAGAAACTGCACAGGATACAGCCAGACCTAGCGAGGCAAAGAAATTTGAAGAGGTCCAAGCATTAGATATCACATCCGTAAAGACTACATCCATATCACCAAAGCAAGGAGGTGATGGCGAAGATTTAGGTGAAAAATAAGTCAAACAGAAGAAAGGAGATGAGGTTCATCCCCTGAAGAAGAGAAAAGGTTTTTCTCTGAAACCTTCCTTCCAAAAGAAAGCGAAGGCCACCATGACCAAGATGCAGACTGTCCTCACCTCTGATGACTTTGACTTCCTCATAGAAGCGCTGGAAGTTGCTTCATTGGAAATAGAAGAGAAACAAGAAGCAAAGCAAGAGGAGTTGTATGATCGAATTGAGACTTAACTCTGAGGGGTACAACAAGCCCTACAGTCCAGCCGTGCAGTCTCCACTGTGTCAGGAGAGCCAGAATTAGGAGATGAGCTAGCTCAACTCCACCACTTAGTTGATACAGTCGAAGCTCACCTTCAACGAGCATAGGAAGAAATAGTGAAAGCCACCCAGGCTTTGACCCAAGCACAAGGGGTACTAGTAGAGCAACGCAGTGCTGAAGAACGAGAAAATCTTGCTCTCCAAGCAAAGTTTGATGAAGAAAAATCACATCTACAACAAGAAAAGGAAAAGTTGCTTGTGGAGCAACTCAAAGTAAAGGGAATGGTCAATAGATCACTTCTCTCTATGACAGTCATCGAAGTAAAGGCTGAAGATTGAGTTCCACAACAAGTAGTGCAACTTGAAGAAGTGATCCAGGAGCTACAACAACGCATCACAGACTTGGAACTACGTGCAGTACCCGAAACCCCACAAGATGTAAGAGACCAAAGGGAAGCAACTACTAGGAGCACAGTTGAAAGGCTCAAGGATCTTACCTTGGAATGTAAGAACCTCACTGGTCACAGTGCCCAGACCTATGAACAAATCATGGAGAACCCATAATTTAAGGCACTGGAGTTGCAACTCCAAGAGGCAAAGTCTCAAGCCGAAAAGATACAGGCGTAGCTGAATTCCATGTCAGCTATGGAAAGAATGAAGTGCTCCCAAGAGAAACACACTGCACAACAACAAATCCATACTATCCAGAGCAGAGTTATGGAGGTAACTCAGAAACTCCAACCTGTGCAAGAGAAGGCCTATCAATTTTTTACAGAAGTAGAAGGCCAAGGAGCAGAGCTAGAGCAGGTTGTCGCTACAGCTGAAAAGAGTGTAAAGGGACCAATCAATGATGCATACATCCAAGAGTTCACAGAATAGGAGGTTGTAGCACAAAAGAAAGTCAAAGCAGCTCAAGCCAAGCTCGAGGCATTTGAAGTAGAGATAATTAGTCCAGAGTGACTCGAGACAAGTCACAGGTGAGTGTTGGGGGCCTGTTGGACCTTGACCAAGTTTTGGGAGATTCTTGGTCAAGTTTGACCTATTTTGGGACTTTGACAGCCTGTTGAAGATGGAGCGCAAGACGAAGTAGAGATCATCGGATATCGACCCCTTTTTGGGTCCTTTTTTGGGATTTTGGAATATGTAACAGGAATGGGATGTTCACACATGGGTTTACCCATGTTTAGGCCTATTTTTTATGTATAAATAGAAGGCTAGGCAATGTAAGAAGTAGTTGAATAGTGTGAAAGAGTTGTGCAAGTTGGCTTAGTGCTAAGAGTTGGATCTGTGTGATCAAGACTTGTAAGGCTTCGTGCATACTATATGAGACTTGCAGAGCTAAGTGCAAGTCATTGTAAGAGACTGTGAAGGCTTTGTGCTGCAACACAAGGAAGTAGGATCTAGCAAGCTGCGCAGATCTTTTGTCATATGTGGAGTAAGAGTTTTGTGGCTATGTACATGTAGATGACTGATTGAAGCTAATAAAGAAGAAGAGTTGGTGGACATAGCCCTAGGGTGGGGGAGAACCACGTAAATATTGTGTTATTCTTCTTTGTGTGATGTTTTGATGCATTTATGTGTTATTTGCTAAGTGCTTGATAGAGATAGATAGATATATCTATTTATGCTTTGTGCTTATAATGATTCTGGATGCTAGATCTGACATCTATGAACTTGCTTAGTGCTTGAATCTGCTAGATATGATCTAATTCCTTTGCTAAGTGCTTATATAAATTAGATAAAGGTGAATGTTGCAATGCTCTGTTTTCTCTGCGGAGTAGATATTGGTTAGATAATGATGAACTAATGGTGCTAAGTTCTCTATTAAGTTTCATAATCACATATATGTATCCTAGCTAAGGTTGCAGACACCTGAGTCCTGCAACCACCCCTGCCTCTACCTCGACTGAGACTTCATCTGCTTCGCAGGTGTTTCCGAAAGGGTCGGTGGTTAGGGTTTTGTTGGTGCGTTGTTGTATCATTGAACCCTGGGTCTACCCCTATGCCAACAAAAAGTTATGTTATGTTTTTGTTTCCTAGAAGGAAACACTCTTTTCATGAGGGAAATGTATTGCGACTGTGTATGTGTGTGAATATTGTATTCTGAGAGAGGAGACTGTGAGATATAGAAGATGAAGTTACAAAGGGTGTATTGTAGGTTGTATCCCTTCATTTTGCTGGATAATAATAAAGGAAGGACCTAGCAATTTATATGGTGGACGTATCCCGCACTGGGTGAACCACGTATATCCATGTCTCTATTGTATTGTGCATCTTCTATGTTTTATTTCCACATTTGTTTTATTTTATTACTCTGCGGTCCTATTTTTCTAACACTTCTGTGTAAGTGTGTTTGGTCTTATATACATGATTTTGAAGACATTTTTCTTTGGTACGTTTCTTCATGTCGATCTGTTATGATAGGTAATGATCTTGAAACTGACACATAGGTTAGATTTCCCCTCCATGCATTTTTTTCACTATCCATTTCCTGTTTCATTTTGCCTTAGGATCGACCCCACTGAGTTGCGACGTGAAACCTTCTCTATTGTTTAGAAGTGTCATAATTCATGTGGTAGAGCCTACCTTCCATGTGCGTCCTAGATTAGAATCCCTTTGTATTATGGAACTCATGCTTCAAGTTTTCAATTAGTCTTAGGAGTCCTTTTTAGTCCTTCCACGACTTTGCATTGAAGCCTCATGTCTTCTTCTCAATATTTTTCTAGCCATTACCAACAAGACTCCCTCTTATGCATGCCAATTATGTTGGCATCTCTTCATATTCTTCAACAGGTATTGTGTTTCTTACTAACATGTAGGGTAGGTTCCATTCCACCTACATAATGCATTTATCTGTATCGTTCAAATATCTGCCATAGGATCCACCCCATTCATTTTCGACATCATACCTTCATGCTTCTTTAAAGGTTTCGTTTACAGATGGTAGAACTTGCCTCTTCATGGGTGTCCTAGTTAGTACCTTACTTGCATTTGTTACACCTATGATGCAGTATTATTATAGTCTTATAATACCTCTTTAGTCTCTCCATGTCTTTGCATTGAATCCTCATGATTTCCTTTCAATATATTTATGGCTAATGTATCGACGGGGATTCCAAATTTTTGTTGAGTTGTAATTGCATTGCATATTAACTGCCTGTTCTTTTAGGACTAATGATGACCTCAACTTGCTATTGTTGAACTATTTTCTTATGAATTCCTACCAGTTTCTAGCCTTGCAATTTATTCCTTTGTGACTCGACACATTTATCCCTAGAGGAGACATTCCCCTGAGTGTCCTTATCTTTCACATGCTTCCTTGCATTGAGCATAGGTATGTTCCTTCTTCTTTGGAACTAGTTTTCTTGCCCGCGACACTCATTTCCTCCACTGTACTATATCACTCTTTTATTATTTTTCAGGTTTTAATAATATGAAAAAGACAAAAAAAATAAAAAAAACCAAAAAGAGGGGGAAAGTGTCTATCTCGTTTATTGGCAGCAGTCTTGTCGTCCTTGAACAAATCACAATATTGAGTCAGTGTCTCATTATTTTGGGTTTAGTATGGTTTTAGGAGAATATTTCTCATTGTGGGGCATAATTTCTCCCAGTTGGTTATTCTTCCAACCATATGGAGCATTTGTAGATGCCTCATGTATCACAATTATATCCCAATTAATAATCATGCTGCCTAAGTGACATCAAGTGTTGTGATTTTGTTCAAGGTAATTTTTAGCTTGAGTCCACCATTCTATAGTAAGTCTTTGACATTTTAAGTTGACATTCCCAAGTCTGTCAATTTCATCTCACTATCACAAGTATCTATGTATCTTACTCGTACTAGTATAGAAGTTCCCCATTGACTTCTTGCTAGTGGGTCTTCTCTTATCGAATCCAATACATTGCTATGAGAGTATGACCTAGAGTAGCACCATGGGATTATTTCCATCATGGATAGGTGACCTTGCACTCAAAAGATGACAAACCATAATTGGTCACTGACTGAGCAGTTTCCATTATGTTCAATGTCAACAACAATCATTTCACATAGGGATTTGTGTGGTGCCTTGGTTTCCACTTTACCCCATTGGTGGATTCCTCATATTTGTTAGTAGTCTTCATTATTGGCTATTATTCATACAGTATTTTTATGAGCTATTCCATCTTGTGCATGTCGGAGTCATACCTCGGTTTGTTCCTTACAATTTGTTCATTCGAGTCCTTCCAAATTTTTGGCCTTCTGCTACCCCTCGTGTTGGATGATGGAGGATTTCTTAATTCCTTCCTTCCAGCGGATCTCTTCCTATTGAATTCAACATAATTTTCTTTGGGATAGGGATCTAGAGTCATATTTGGTACCTTGGGGATTTCATTCATCAGTGACAAGTTCTCTCACGATTTACAATGGGAATATATCAATGTCCCTTGCTCGATAGATTCTACCAGGTGCTTAACATTAGCTCATTTATTCTCACTTGTTAGATTGTACCATAGTACGGTGATGCCCATTATCATCATTGGTGGGTCATATAACATTTGTTAACGATATACATCATTGATCGGTAATCAAACTATGTTTCACTATGTTTGATCCTATCAAATCTATTCACATAGTGTAGACTCATACCATGACGGATCATTTTGAAGACTTCGGGTGAATTACGAGCATCACATATTTTGTGCTCCTACCCGACATATATTGTACCATCCCACAGACATTAGTACTTGGTGAGGATTAGTTTTTTCACTCCATTGGTCCCAAATATCCTCTAATATTTATTTTGAGACATAGCTCCACTATGTATCTATTCATGGCTATGATCTACTTTCACATGGATCCATTGTGTATTCCTCATGGCCCTGCTTTCTACTTCATATATATCACATGGATCCATTGTGTATTTTTCATGGCCATGGAAATTAGTCATAATTTCATATATATGCCATGGATCCACAGTGTACTTGATTTGGAGGTCATGCTTACATCACTCCTAAGCATGGGTATTCCTGACTTGGGAAGAGAATACTCTTACTTGATCTCCATTGACGATTTTTGTTCTTGGATGAGCTATTCGAGAACCTTCATTTGGCTCTACTTCAATGCATCCTCGCCTCTTTGATTTATATTGTATTTCGTCCATATGTTTCCCTTTTGACCACACACATTAGGGGGCATCTATTATAACACAAATTTCCACACCACAATGCATTTGTGACATGGTCTAACCTTTCCCCTAGCTTACAAACTCAAATCCCAACTTTCCTCATCAAAGTAACTTAAAAAAAATGTCTTTTCTTATATCTATGGGTCACCTTGGTGCAACACGTTGACATCTTCACATTTATAGTGTACAACTAGCGGATGCCCCCCCAAAAATAAAAAAAAATAAAATAATTCCACATTTTTGAGCGGGAATTTCAGTTGGGCTTGTTTCCCAACCTCTCTGATCCCATACCAAACAGAATTCAATCTCCTTAACTTCTTGAGGATGGTATAAACACACATTTTGGGACATGGATGAGGAGGAAAACCTAGGTGCAAATTTATACTGAAGAAATTACAAATCTCCCTATTCCCCTTCATCCTCTAAGTAGCATCCCTATAACCAGGAGCCCTTGTTCCAACTTTCCTTCCTTTTCATTATATGGCCATAAGGTGTGTTACTATCCTTATTGGGTAATCCAAGGAAGGGAAATCTTGTTGAGTGATGCTTGAAGGACCTTTTGGAGGAACCTGGGTGGTTGGCTTCGAGGTAGTGTCAGTGGTTGGAGTCAGGTTGTAACCAATTCTTTTATCATTGCTAATAAAGAGTTATATTTTCCCCATACTTGTGTAGTATTGATTCAATTTGTTTATATATGTCCAATTACTCTTCATATTTGAATATCTCTATTAGTTAATTGTATGACTTTATTCTATAACTACCCTGTTGTATCACTTTCTTGATCTTCTTTTATAGGTTAACTCAGGTAGGAGTCAAGAGCTGTACCAGGGTTGATAGCAGGGAATGACACTGAACATAAGGATATAAGGTGTGAAACTTTCTTTCCTCTCCAGTGAAATAGTTATTCCATTACAAGTCTTATGTGTGGGTTAGGGTTGTGTCTTTCACTTGGTCAATATTTGTTGTGACATGACCCAAATTCACAGGGGGGAAATCCCATAACAAGTTGTAGCCAATCATTTTTACCGTTTTCAATAAAAGAGTTTTTGTTTTCTCCATACATGTGTAAATAGATTTCAAACTATTGATATATGCTAGTTTCTTTCACATACTTGAATATTTGCACATTATATGTATGATTTGAATCTATAACTACCTTTGTTGCAACATATAATTGGTTTTCTGTTGCAGGTTGATACCAGTGGAGACCGGGAGAAACATTGAAGGTAGAGAGCGAGGATTGACATCAGATGTAGGATATAAGGTGTGAAGCCTCTCCTTATCTCTCTGTACCTCTTTCACTTCTCAAAGTAGTTATTCTTAACATCTCATTGTTGTCCGTGGGGGTAGATTTTTGTATTTTATATATGGTCTTTCTCTTTTGTGACATTATCCAAGGTCACAAGGGAAAAATTATGTAACACCTTCCTTCTTCTACACTCTTCCAAATAAAGTTTCAAGCTTATTGAAAAAGTATATATCGATGTATAGTAGATGAAGGAGCCTCTGCAATCATTTTATCCTCTTTGTCTTGGCAAGCTATAGGTTCTCCCAAGCTTGTGTTAGCTCCTATTTAGGTGTTGACTTTTGATAGAAGACCTACTGAATATTTGGGAATTCTAATAAAATATAGACAGGAACAACAAGATGATGGAAAAGGATGACTATTTAAATATTTTGTATTCACACCAATGGTACATATTTATAATACATTGGGTGATGCCACCTCATAGAGATATTTTCTCTAGATCCTAAAATCATGCATGATGATTAGGCTAGGAAATCTTAACTAACTCATTAGTCATCACTTGAGGATATATTACTAATATGCTAAATGAATAATACAAATATAAGAGACAATTAGACTTAGTGATTGGTAATGTAAGCCATAGGATAACATCCAACCCCCCTCAATCATAAGTCTGATCAATAATACCAACAATGAAGCATAAACTGGTATCAATTCCAAGTCTTCATACTGAAACTCCTGAGTTGAGCCTCAATGAAGAGCTGTCTGAAAAATTGTCAATCTAGATGTTTCATCTGAAATGAAATGGAAGAGAGATGAGATATGGAAGTGAACAACTATAATATCTGAACATTCTCTGAATTCTTGACAATTTGATCATTTCTCCAAGTATTTTATCTAGAAGAATCTGATGTCTTCTGCTAATTAGTGAACATGTAGTATCACCACTCTATTTTCAGTGTATCATTGAAATGCTCTTTGAATTTGTGGTTTGGGATATCCACTAACCAATTGATACTATGTATTTGACGGTTTTTGGATGAACACTAACCAATTTTGACACTTTTAGGTGTCTAACAACATCCCAATGTATCATGTGTATGATTCAATTCCAATTCATTGAACCATAGTTCTGCCAAAGTCTGTCATCTACAAACTGTGGTTGCCTATCTGGAAAATTTGATGCCCATCTGGCATATTTGTTGTTGAAACTTTCAATTTGATAACCATATGCAATTCCATCATTAATTCTCTTCCATCACAATTTGACCATGGCTCTGATACCAATTGATAAAATATAGACAGGAACACCAAGATGACGGAAAAGGATAACTAGACAACTCTTTTGTATTCACACCAATGGTACATATTTATAATACAATGGGTGATTCCACCTCATAGAGAGATTTTCTCTAGATCCTAAAATCATGCATGATGATTAGGCTAGGAAATCTTAACTAACTCATTATTCATCACTTCAGGATATATTACTAATATCCTAAATGAATAATACAAATATAGGTGACAATTAGACTTAGTGATTGGTATGGTAATCCATAGGCTAACAAATTCTTTCTCAATTGTCTATTACATTATGTGGGAAGATTGTCATGGTCGATGTAATAGTGGTAAATGGCCCATTAGACTTCAATATGCTTCTTGGGTGTGATTATGTATATGTTATGACTGTTATGGTGTCTACAGTCTTTCGAGTGATGCATTTTCCTCACAATGGAATAATTTTCATGATTGATCAACTTTCATTTGATAATCACCATCCTTATTCGAATTTTGACCATGCTACTTGTTATAGCAAGATTTTCCTCACCCTATGAATTTTTTTTCAGAAATCCTTTTTCCATTTCCCTATGAAGAGTTGAAGCCCCTTTTTACAGGTCCCAGAGATAAAAACAGTATTTTTCTACATATACACACCCTAACTATTATACAACATGTGTATACGCAAGTTTCACCATTACAGCCTGCGTACATCAGGTTTTGTGCCCAAAATTAAAAATTAGTGTCGGGTTTCCATGTCACATCATGGGATCCATGATCCTTGAACTTCCATATAATAGAAACATTATGAATCAACCCTTCAGTTCCATTTGAAGGATATAAATGGGTCATATCCGAGCTATGAAAAGGAGGAGAAGAATTCAACTTTGAGAGAAAAGTTACTCTGGAGAAATTATTCACTTCATATTGAGTATGCATGCCTTTGTCCTTTTAAGTATGAACACATTGTTCAGCCCCAAAGATCTTCCCTCCTTGATTGAGAACCTCATATTCTCTCTTATATGAGCTTTCCTTTGGTGGAGGATTGAAGTGGTGGAGGTCCAATTGGAAGGGACTTAGTTTCTCAGTTCTGATTTGTGTCGACATGGAAGTATGTAATTCATTCACTTTTGTTGATTACATTTTAATATAAATACTCTTTTCTCGTCCAATTAATATATTGCAAATATTTAAATTGTTATTCCATGGGAATATTTGTTATGAATGTTGATGGATTATGCTATTGAATGTGCTAACTTTATATATTATCGAAATATGCTTGTGTTTATTGGTTGTTGAGGACAAGTTGTAGGTGTATTTCTTTGAGTCAAGTTCTCAACGGTGGACTTCATCAAATGTCTAGACGAGGTAGGATCTTTATCTTGTCTTGTTAGCATATTTTCTTATATAGCATACCTGAGATTAGAGTTGATTTCTACAGTCATTTCCGTTTATTGTGGTTTACCCTTGGCCATAGAGAGATTTTCCTCGTAACAGAATTGGAGACCATACTCAGGATATAATCTTCTTTTCAGGGTTTGGATTTTTTTTCTCCTTTGATTGCTCTCATTTATATTGAGTTTCTTGTCGTCTAATTGCTTGACAACCTCTATTCATTTTGAGTCTGAGTTTCTTAGCCTTATCCTTAGCCTGACAGTTTTTTAATACATATACACGGGTTTTTACCTAATAGTTGTGTACATACGCATGTTTTCCTTCTTCAAGAGGTGTATATACACAGTTTTCTCTTGAACAGTCGCATACATCATCCGTTTTTTCTTGGTTGTTGAGTTTGATGTTTGTTGGGTAAGTTGTGATGGTTGCTAAGTCTTCTTGAGTCTCTGTTATGACTGTTAAGTGCTTGTAGAATGATAGGAAACCTTTCTTTGGTTGAATTTTTGGGTGGTTCCTTTATCATCATCCTTTTCATTTATTGTCCTTGCATATTGGGTTGGGTGTTTTATTCTTGATATCCTACTTGGTTTGTATATGTTTACATATAGTAGAATCTTTATATCAAGTTGTTGTTCAGTCCTTTCATTTTCATTCTTTTATATTGAAAATACAAAAATATTAAGAATTTTTCATTGTTGGCATTTGATCTTTTGGGTCCTTATCATTGATCTTAGTACATTTATATAAAGATTGAATCTTATTTGGAATTACATAATTAAATTAAAAATTGCATTTTTAAAAGCTTATCATTTATTGGGAATTGAAGTTATGACTTTTGATTTTATTCATATTCATTTATTTTACTTTCTGAGTCATAACATCATTAGTTTCATGACCGCACCTTTTTTAGTAAGCAAGGCCACTAAAAGAAACACTCATAATTTAAAATTGATTAGAAATGATTTTATTTTCTAAGGTGCACAAACTAGCTTTGGATTTAGAGCCTTGGAATAGGATTTTGTGAGTAAACTTCTCCAAGGATATTAAATCAACATATGTGTCTAACTAAGGGAGTGGTGAAATCCATTGTATAATTGGTGACGTCAGGAGGCTCCACTTCCACTAGAGTTAAGTATGAGGTCATGTGAGGTTGGTTGAGGGGATATCCCCCCAATACCTTCTTAGCATCAGATATATTTCTTGGGATCTATTCGTATATGGGGATCTTGCTAGTACCTTTACCTTTGTGAGAGGCAGTGATTTCGAGGCTTCAGGCTTTGTTACCCTACCCATAGGGTATACCTGAATTACGACGATTCTCTCATACATCAGTTATACCGTGGTTTCTTATTTCCTTGACATAGGTACCACATAGTTTACTTATAGGGGTTATTCTACAAGTACCCTGAGTCAAATAAAGGTTGGACAACACACAACCTTTATGGAGGATTACCTCTCTAGGGGGATCTGACCGACTGGTTGTTACACCCACAAGGGCCCTTATAACTGATTTTGATACCTCATATCTTTTGCAGGGAATATCAAGACCCTCTTGGGTGAGGCATACCTACTTTAGGGAGGCAGGCACCTTTCAACCACTTTATCCTGTTTGTGTGCATATTGGACTTTTGTTTATTTTGGGTGTTCTCTTTGATTACTAGTTGGCCTTAGGATTTGTTTTTATATCTCGAGTCTTGAGTCATCGTGGAGCCATACCATCTTCCCCATGGGTCTCACCGCTTGTTACGATTACCACCACATCTTGAGTCTTTTCCTTCTAAAAGGCGTAAAGTTATCAAATGTGGTACAAACAACTCCACTTACCAAACTTGTGATCATATAAGGATGAACACTGAATCAAGTCAGAAAGCTACTGGGAGTCCTTCAACTCCCATACCCACTATAGTTAATGGTACTAGTTCGACACCTTCAAACACAATGGTTGTAGTGCCAGAGGTTCCTATCATCACTCCTGTCCATCCTATAGTGAATTCTCAACCTATAGCCATGAATCCTTTTGGGTCCCTTTATCACTCGTTGGGATACAATATTCAGTCCATCCCTATGACATCTAGCCCTTTTTCTTACGGTATGTCGAATTCCACATCGCAATTTTCATCCTCCATCCCAATATCTAATCTGAATACTAGTATTGGACTTGGGGGCATGGCTCCTCCACATACTCCATTTTTGTTTGGTGGTGCTCATATCCCAAAAATGACTCCTACAGTTGGAGTCCTTCCTTCTTTTCACCTCGGGTCTAATCCTGGTCCTAATGCTCCTGGATGGAGTAACCAACATGGCAGACAAGATATTGCTTATGGTCCATCCTTTAATCCTACCCCCTATGTATCGATTTTGACTAACAAATTTGGCATCACGAATCCACCTTTATCCTCCAGATTCACACCCAGAGGAGGTCAGTTTCATACCTTAGGAAACCCCCAATATGGAGCCACTCCAACTGGGGGCAATGTTTACAACCCTCATAATAAAATTCCTACTAGAATGGTGCCCAACAAACCCCTCATGAATTAGTTCATAGAAGGGTATTACAATCCTGGATAGGGCCATGGTGCATACCAGAACCCTGGATGGGCTGCGATTCCACAACAACAATATTTCGAGGGATCTTGGGGCCAGATGCCACAACCTCATCTCCCTTTTCTGGCCACACTCAATCTTCTAGACTTGTCTATATTGATGAATGACCCCGTGCGTCATGATCCGACATGGCCCCCCGTCCCCACCAAGCTTCCTTCATATATTCCAAAATTTGAAGGAAAGACTGGTGAGGATCCTGGTGATCACGTCACTACTTTTCACCTTTGGTTCTCTTTGAACTCCCTTAATGAAAATTATGTTCATTTAAGATTGTTTCAATGCACCCTCATAGGGATCACTGTGAAATGGTATATAGATCTACTAGGGGGGATGTACGAAACTTTTAATCAGATGGTTTTAGTCTTCCTCAACCACTTCCAATTGTCGGTTCATTACAAAGTGGGCATAGAAATTATGTCACCCTTCTGTTAGGAAAAATCCACCCATATATCGTATCACATCCAAGAGTGGCGTAGACAGAAGAGGTTGATCAAGACCTACATACCCTCAAAATTACTTCTAGAGTGGTTCCTTAAGTCTCTACAACCTTATATTTTGAAGGATGTTTCTACATCCAAGGTTACATCTCAGGAAGAGAAATTTTTAAAGCCCAACAATTAGATCTTATATATGTTCATTCTGGGATGTTATACGAGATTCTTCCAGATGCACCGAGGTCAAACTATGACCCTAGAGAAAATCTTGGGCCTCATGCTGATGGCATTGTAGGCTCCACCAATGTGAAATCTACAGACTTGGTGACAAGCCAGTTGAAACAATTGTCTCTAAACCAGTTTGTAGGGGGGATAGCTTCGTCTATTTCCTCCACTCCCACTCAGTCGATGGATGTACATTTTATGCAGTTGTTGACCAACCGAAATGGTAACCAACAACCAGGAGGGAATAAAAATAAAGGACGTGCTAACAATCATAAGGGTGGGAAGAATATTAATAAGCCCAAGGATAATGGTAATAATGAGAATTCAAATAATAATGCTCGTGAGGGAAAGAAAGAGGTAGAAGGTGAAGTTTCCCTACAATCTTTGTACATATGACCACCTTACCCACTTATGTTCCAAAATTGCAGAAGCTGTGAGGCTTTTGTCTCTACTTCCCACTATGTTGACTAATCCTTTTCCACATAATCAACACATGGCCTCGAGGTCCTCAAATGTAGGAAATGCGGTGAGTGGGATTCAAAACCCACTGATGAAAGAAGGTACTCGTCTATGCATCAATATGGTTAAATATCAGGTTAATGTAGCCACTTGGTCTCGTGATTATAGTTCTTCATAGACTGTACCTGGTCTAGAGTCTCCCCCTCCACCAGAGACGCCTTTACAGATCAAAAAACTAGAGCCCCCGCCTCATATTCTGAAAGGAGTACTCAAGCGCACGACCCACAATCCTAATGCTAGAGCCACCCAAAATTACTCTATTGTTGAGTTCTTGGGTCAAACCCCTTGTGCGATTTCTGTTGGATCATATTGTCAATGATGCCAATGGTTTGATTATTTTGATGTCAAAGGATTGATTTCAAGTGATTGAGTGATTAATTGATGTCAAGTGATTGATTGATGTCAATGGATTGATTGATTGATAAGCTTGATTGGTTGATGATTGATGAACAATGTATGTCCTTGATGAGAATGATATATGTCAAGTGGAAACCAATCGATGAAGATTTATCAATGAGTTGTCATCGATACATAATGCATAGTTAATGTATATGATGCAGTGGTGGATTCATGCAAAGATGAATCATTATTGTCCTATCATGATTGATAAGGTGCACAAATGGATGAACTCCAAAGTGGTCCACTTATGGTGAAATCCCTCATGGGAAGACACCTTGTGGATTGAGTTATCCTAGAAGAATGGTTGGAAGACCCATGCTTGTATGTGGAATAATGAGATGAAGATCAAGGAAATTGTTGGTGAAACTATCCTTGATGGACAGGGCTTGTCATTCCATTTCCAGTGGTATGTGGAATTTCACATAAATCCTCATGGTTTGAGAGTTATGGCCTTACGAAGATCAAGGACCCCCACATGAAGGCTTGAAGCCCCCAAGGTCAAAGAAGTCAAAGTTACCTAAAAGAAGAAATCATTATTTAAATGATAAATTAAAGTGACAAAGTCAAGGTGTATTATTTAAATAATAAAGAGAAGTGACAAAATCAAGAAGGAATATTTAAATGATAAAGTATTGGATAAATTTCTATTTATGGAAAGTGGTTAACCCTAAAATAAGGAAAATAGGTTAAGTGACCTAGAAATGGGTTAAGTAACCTAGAAATGGGTTAAGTGACCTAGAGGATGAAAGTATAAATAAGATAGCTATGGACTCTTACAAATCATCCTTTTTGTGGATCAATGGAGAGCTTCTTGTGAGAATATCTTTTGGAATATTGATGGAGAGCTTCTTGTGAGAGTATCTTTTGTGTGGATCTCTTGAGCATGATTGAAGACCTATTTTGAGAAAGAGAGCATGAGGAGGATCTCATGGACGCATCAATGTTTTAGCAATGTCATAGATCTTGACGGCAAAATTCTCAGATCTTAAGAAACCCTAGTTTTTGAGGTGTACGCGGGATATAATGGGCCAGGGAGCGTACATACGTGGGTTGTATGAGTGCAGGGCACGTACAATGATAAAATCATGGAGATTTGTGTTTGAGCTAATGACTGCTTGTTGAATACTATGGCAGGATCTAGATCTACATTCTATGGACTTAGATCTGCCACTGAGACATTGGTATGGTTACATTATTGTCTTGATGGATACTATTATTTGATGTGTTGTGAATTCTTAGGGTATTCTTGGTATGGCTTCTATGATCTAGTTCAATTTGGTTGATTTGGTTGATGGAGTGAGAAGTACTCTTGTCATTCAGTGGTGACATGATTGCTATGGTATACTAGTTGTTTATACATTATTGAGATAGCATTCATATTGATTGATTGTGGAGCATGAGTAGACTATTGGAAATCTTGGATGTGTTGTGACTAGCCAGTGGTCAGATTGGACAGTCAGAGACAAAAGAGAATGATATATTGGTTGTATAGGATCTGATTTGATCTTGAAGAATAAACCCTAATATTTTGGAAGGTATATGCAGGCTATTGTATACACTGGTTGCATACACACGTGCGTTGTAGTGAGCCAGGGCATGTACACATGCGGGTTGCACTACTGACAGGTCGCGTACCTGTTGCAGATTGATATCTGTTGAGGATTGTGGCCTCATATCATTTCGTGTTGAGTGTGTAAGATGAGTCTTGCATTATAGAGTTGGTGCTCTTGTAGAGTTGTACTCTATCCAGTTGTTGTTGAAAAACCCCTGGATTGTTGTCAATAATAAAAAGAAAAATTGTACATACATCTTGTGTTCTTTATGTTCCTTGCAGTGATGACTTGTTGATGATATATTGATGATATATGTTGCTGATATATGTTCACATCTAACTAGTTATAAATGACAGCAATGATTAATGAGTAAATGTTGAATGTTAACTAAGGAGTTTTGTGTAAGAGGGAAGTTTTGGGAAAAAGA
>JASDQU010689379.1:59785-72556 GCA_032191745.1 Picea mariana | reverse complement strand
ATAGTTTCAATTGAAGAAGATTTAAATTTATATTCATTTGAAAATCCTTTTGATCATAACTATTGTCCATAATTTTTTGTTCAAAAAGTTAACAGACAAGATAAACATCAAATACAAACTTGTTTACTTGATGCAAGCATTGAAGAAAAAAACACTTCTCAAGCAACACCTTCAAAAATTTTGGACAAACAACCTAGGTATGATGATGATGATTATTATGTTCAACATGAAAACTATATTTCTCTTTTATCATTCACGGGAAATTAACCTACCTATGTCAGTAATGAAAATCCATATGAAGAACAAGTTCATAATCAACAAGTAACTCAAGCTTTTGAATGAGAAAATGAATGTATGATTATTGATGAACATTCAAGAGAGTTGGTACATGATACTATGTTTTATGATGTTGATTTACCCTTGTCTTCTCTTCATGATTATAAAACTAATGAACGTTTAAATTCTTTGATATGTGATGAGCAACTTAGTAGTGTTGGTATTATACTAATCCTTTCTCATTACTATAACATAGTAATATGATAAGGAGAGTATAACTCAATGTTTACAAGATAATGGTTACATAAGGGAGATGAGGAAGATGTCAATAGAGTCACTGATGAATAAGGGAGATGTATATTTGCAACGAGTTTGCCACTTTATTTGTTGAAAGAGAATATACCCATATCTACCCAGGTGAACCAAGAGCTTCATAGAAACATATTTGAAGATCTGATTGGAGCTTGGTTGGAGTCCATTACATCATAAACATCAATTGCTTACATACATTTAAATGCACTGCGTGTGGCTTGTAAGTATAATATTTTTTTGCAGGTTTGGTCATCATTATGCAAATTGATTATTTTGTTTTTGACCAAAGACCTTCAAATTTTTCTTTTTGTGAACAAAATGATTTCTTGGTTACATTGGAAATCTGATTTTACCTAACTTGGCTACCTTTAATAGTTAGGGTAGGAATATATGTACATACATAATTTTTTTGCAAAGAAATAATGTAGTTGTTGATTATATATACTTTAGGGTTTTTTAATTTACTTTAAATAAACATAGTTAGGACTTTAAATAAAATAAAATATAATGAGGGATAAAATATAAATTGTTTGTCTCAATCATTACAACAATCTTAGTGGAAATGATATCCCTAATTGGTGACTTTATCCCTAGTATGTTGTGATGATGAGATTGGAGAACATCTTCAAAATATTACTTTTCATAGTGATTAGGTTGAAAGGCTTGTTATTTTTGTAATCATGTCCTAGGAGCTGGCTGGTTTGTCAAATTTTGAAACTGCTCATCTTAACTTACTCAAGGTTCCATATTTACACATAACATTAAAGAATAATCGGTCTATGTAGAGAGATAATGTTAAATATGTGGGGATGGACATATTTAAATGGGTATACTTTATTACGTGGGCATATCCAACCCATATTCACTAACATACATCATCCATTTGTGTTTTAAAACATATCAATTGCCCCCATATCAAAGTTCTTATAGTATAAATAAAAATAAAATTCAAAAAAATTGAGATGGTGAAAGGAAATTTTATTAGGAAATGCAAGTATCTCAGCCAGGGATATGGATGCTCATTGGAAGTAGAGAAAGGCCTATGATGTTGGGGTGACTACAACATAAGCTATGGATTTTTTTTGGCAGTGTAGCAACATCGGAAGACAAGAAAGAGTGATCATATGCATATTTACTTTTATAGTCCATCTTTAGAAGTCCCCTCAGACTTAGCCTTGTCTCAACATGTTTGATCATGTTACTGGTAAATGAACCCTATCAATCATTGTTTTGAGGAATACAGAGAACAATTAGAGATTTGAATTCCTAGCCTAACCTAGTATGATTGATTACCCTAAGTAACATCTAAGTAGACCAAAAGTGAAGAGCAACTTCTCTTTATCTTTCATAACCAAACTCATTGTTTTCAATATGCTTAGATTTTAAGTTTCCATAAACTTTATCATTTTTACTATAGATTCATTTATATTGAGAGAGAAATGGTTTATGTTCTTGCTTATGCATTTTATTTCATGTATTAGGGTTTGTTTCCCTGCATTAGATTTTTTGTCTCTTTTCTTGTAAATAACTTAGAAAGTCTATGAAATAAAAGAAGCGTTATTTCATTGAGGATAAGAATATTCTTTCTTGGGTTTGCATAAGGAAAATCTAATTTATAGTTTGATAAAGGATTATTTCTATGTGTGAGTCTCTAACGTTAAGGATCTTTTTTATCAAATGCTGAGCATATTTGACTAATCCTTCTATTTTTATGGAATATTCTCTAGCTAGATCATTAATAGTTTCAGGTTCACATAAGTCAAAAACATAACTCACATGTTTGTTGCACACATGAAAATCTGAGAATTTTCCATTAATACTAACAAAAAATTGTATGGGTGTATGCAACGAGTTGGAATATTGATAGCTATCAACATAAGATTCTATGATTATTATTTTAATATAAATATTTTATTGTGTTTGTATAGCCATTATTACTTTCATTTTTTGGGGAATGTATATGGATATTATTGGTCTGTGCTTTCAATGATACATATGGGTGTCTAACTTTTAATGTTGCTTGCAAAATAATCTTTCCAACATATTTGATGTAATACCCCTAGGTTGAACCCCAAGTGTACATATGAATGTAACTATCATTTACATATAAGTTGGTGAGTTGATAGTATAAGAACTTTAGTTTGGTTCTACATGCAGTAAGTTAGTGCATGTGAATCTCATTCCAAATGAGTGCGCGTAGTTTTAAAATTATAGAGTGTGAAGTCTAATGTACTTGGTGTGCACCTATGTAAGTACACATGAATGGAACACTGAAAGTGAAAAAACTTAACATATGCAGTGCACACAAGTGTAAAAGAGAAAGGATGGCACACTAAAGGAAGAGTTTTCCAGGTTGGTGCACATTCTAGGATTCAATGTACACTAACTTAGTGCACAGGTTTTGAAGGCCATAGAGCCTTTTGTATATACATTATGTTGTAATTTTCACCTATGTAAGGGTGTGAGGGTGGCACACTGAAAGGAGAGTGCACACATCCCAAAAGTTCCATGCACACTGGTTAGTGTGCAACCTTTATGTTTTGAGCCTCATTAGCCTGGATGAAAAATATTAGTACTGTTGGCACAAGGGCATACCCAGGGTTCAACGCTACAACATCGCACCAACAAAACCCTAACTACCAGCCCTTTGGCAACACCTACGAAGTAGATGAAGTCTCACCCGAGGTAGAGGCAGGCGTGGTTGCAGGACTCTGATGTCTGCAACCTTAGTTGGGACACAGATTTGTGATTGTAACACTTTAACAGAGCACTTAGTAGTTAGAGTTCATCAATATTCACCTTTAGCTTACAACGCAGATAAACCCTAATAACAGAATGATGCAGTATTCACACAGATCCAATATAATCCAACACTAAGCACATCGACATAGGTCAGATATAACATTCGTTCACACTATTCAACACTAAGCTATCATATCAGATTCATCTAACATACATCAACGCACTAAGAATTTAATCACATAAACAAGAGAACACCCAAAATGCACAAAGAAACCAAAACACAGGATATACGTGGTTCACCCCCTCCCTAGGGCTATGTCCAACAATTCTTCTTCTCTTTATTGTCTTCTGTCAATATTCTACATGCACAGAGACTTAAGATCTTACTCCGCAGAGGACAGGAGATCTGTGCACATCACTAGATCCTCCGTCCCTAAGTTACAACACAAAGCCTTCCACAGTCTCTTACGATCACTTGCACTTAGCTCTGCAAGTCTTACATAGTATGCACAAAGAAATTACAATTACCACTTGCACTTAGCACCTAGAATCACATATATGTCCCATAGATGTCCCCATTCTTAAATCGCCTAGAAATCTATTTATGCATTACAAAATTGGGCCTAAAAATGGGTAAACCCATGGGCCAAAATCCCCATACCCGTTACATAAGCCCAAAACCCAAAAATCCCTAAAAAGGGGCCGAGATCCAGTGATCTCCACTTCGACTTGCGCTCCACCTTCGACAGCATATCGAAGTCCCAAAAGTAGGTCAAACATGACCAAGGATCCTCAAAACTTGGTCAAGGGACAATAGGCCCCCAACACTCACTTGTGACCCGTCCCGAGTCACTCTAGTCTGGGTAGGTCTGCTTCGAAAGCCTCGAGCTTGGCTCAAGCTACTTTGACTTGTTGTTGTGCCATAGCCTCCTGTTCGACGAACTCTTGAATTACTGCTTCATTGACAGGTCCCTCTAAGCATTGTTCATCTACAGTGATGACTTGCTCTAGTTCTGCTCCTCGGCCTTCAATCTATGCAAATAGTTGGCAAGCCTCTTCCTGTATTGGTTGGAGCCTCTGAGTCACTTCCATGAATTTTCTCTAAATGGTGTGGACCTACTGTTGAGCAGTGCATTGTTCTTGGGATCACTTTATCCTCTCAACGGCTGACAAGGGCTTCAACTGTGCCTGTGCTATTTCTGCTTGTTTCTTTGCCTCCTGGAGCTGTTACTATAGTGCCTTTAATTCATAATGCTCAGTGAGTCGCTCATAAGTCTGGGCATTGCGATCACTTAGTTGTTTACATTCCATGGCGAGGGTCTTGATTCTTTCAACTGCCCTTCGAGCAGTTGCTTCTCTTTGATCTCATACATCTGACAGAGTTCTGGGCACTGTTCATAGCTCTAAGTATGCTATTCTTTGCTTCTATGCATTCTTTCTCTTTGAAGATCTCTGATAAGTTGATATTTCTGTGATCATTTAAGGTTCCTTTCATTTGTAGTAATACATTCTCTGATTCTTTATAGGGTTCTTCCATGGTCTCAGTTTCATAACCTTCCTCGGGGTTTTCTTGTCTCACATTCATTCTATCAAGCTTAGCAATCATTCTAGGGCAATCTAAAACTTCATGATCCATAGCTTTACAACAAATACGACTAGGTCTTCTACCAGGACATTCCTTAGCAAGATGTCCCAGTATTCTGCAACTATAACAAAGGGTTAGTCTTCTTTTTCTTTGAAAGGATCCTTATCCTTTCCTGTACTACGCACTAGGATAGTAGCTAACCTGCAAAAAATTCTTTCTAGGATATTGCATCCATTTGTTAGTCCAAACATTCTTTCTATGCATAGGAATAACATATCTTTCACTATGTTTGTCAGATCTACTCATATCAAACCTTCTTTCATCTAGTTGTGCCCTACTTTTCAAGCTAGGACAAAACTTATCAAACATACCAAGATCCATACTTTTGAAACAAAAATTTCCACTTATCTTACTTTTTCAATCAAAATGTTTCACTATTCTTACCTTTATCAGAGCACAAAGCTTTCAGGTCTTACCTCTTTTCTGATCTGACTCTTCTTCTTGGCACAGAGCTTCACAGGTCAAGTAGAATACTGTGCACTAGGGAAACAGATCTATGCAGTGAGCTTTCTCTTTTCTTTAGTTCCCAGCAATCACAGTTCTGGTTCCAACAACAGAACCATTTGTTGGCATGGGGGCAGACCCAGGGTTCAACGCTACAACAATGCACCAACAAAACCTTAACTACCAACCCTTTTGGTAACACCTGCAAAGAAGATGAAGTCTCACCCGAGGTAGAGGAAAGGGTGGTTGCAGGACTCCTATGTCTGCAACCTTAGCTGGGATACAGATCTGTGATTGTAACACTTTAACAGAGCACTTAGTAGTTACATTTCATCAATATTCTCCTTTATCTTACAACGCAGATAAACACTAATAACAAAACAGTGTAGTATTCGACACTAAGCTATCATATCAGATTCATATAAAATACATCAGTGAACTAATCATTTAATCACATAAACAAGAGAACACCCAAAATGCACAAAGCAACCACAACATAGGATATACGTGGTTCACCCCCTCCTTGGGGCTACATCCACCAATTCTTCTTCTCTTTATTGTCTTCTATAAATCTTCTACATGCACAGAGCCTTGAGATCTTACTCTGTAGAGGATAGGAGATCTGCGCACATCGCTAGATCCTCCTTCCCTGAGTTACAACACAAATCCTTCCACAGTCTCTTACGATCACTTGCACTTAGCTCTGCAAGTCTTACATAATATGCACAAAGCAATTACAATTACCACTTGCACTTAGCACCTAGCATCACATAGATGTCCCATAGATGTCCCCCTTCTTACATCACCTAGACATCTATTTATACATTACAAAATCGAGCCTAAACATGGGTAAACCCATGGGTCGACATCCCCATACTCATTACATAATCCCAAAACCCAAAAATCCCTAAAAATAAGCCAAGATCCCTCGATCCACGCTTTGACTTGCGCTCTGCCTTCGATGGCCTGTCGAAGTCCTAAAAGTAGGTCAAACATGACCAAAGATCCTTAAAACTTGGTCAAGGGCCAACAAGTACTTTGGTACTGAGAATGTAAATGCAATCATATGCTAACATAATGCAAATGCATCACTGGGGTAGACCAACCACATAAAATATAATGGGGAGCTTAAACTCCACTAGATGAGGTTAAGGGGGCTAGGTTAAAAGGGATTAAACGCAAAAAGGAATATTATATTAATATTTATTAAAAGTATAAAGAAAAGATACATTACTTTATCCTAAGTGCTAAGGAGGGGACAAGTGGATGAAGACAGTTCTCAATGTGACAAGTTTCAATTTGGGAACATGCATCCAAAGAGTTTGGACTTAGTACACTTTTCTGATCATTCAATCATCATTCTAGAGAGGGAGTTGTGAGCATGATTCGACTGTTCTGTCATAGAACTGGATTGTTCTGTCATTGAACCCGGCTGTTACTGTGACCAATATTATTCTATTACTTTCATAGATAAATGTATGTTTCTTAGCTTGGAGATTTAGATTGAAGAGGCAGGTTGTCAGGCCCGTGAGACATTGCATTCTCTCTGAGTGAGATAATTGCTAGGAATTATTTCTCGAGGTGACAAAATATAATGACATGGCTCTGAGACTTCCTATATGACATGTTGTTGAAGCCCTGCAAGGGAAATGGGGCAGTTGAAGGACTGTTGAGCAGAGAAGAGGAACACTTCCTAGGGTGGGATAAGCATGTGGGGAATGAGAGACTAAAAGCTGTCAGTGTTAATTGGCATATGTGACGGGCTTTCCTGTAATTGATTCACTTGTGATTGAGTTCCTATTGAGTGAGATGCTTTATCCTGGTTGGGAACCCTTACCCAAGTGAAGTTTATCCCCATCTTGGGGGTGACCCATTGTTGATATTCATGAACAGTTCGGTCTAAGGATGGGAGGAGCATGGAAGTTCTACACGCAGTTGGTGTCATTTATTCAAAGATAAGTGCCAATTTGTGTGTTAAATCATGTTTTTCAATAATTACTATGCAATTGTTTTCATGATTTTATGTTGTTATGCTACATGTATAATTTTGTTATGATTGTGTATAATTATGTTACGAATATGTATATAGTAATGCATGGCAATGTATTTGTATGTTTAAGTAGTATCAGAGTTGATGAAAAAGAAAAGGGAAGTTTTGGTGTGATGTGACCAGTTAAGAATATAGCTGGGTATGTTACAAGATGGTATCAGAGAAAGAAAGTTTTTAAGTGGTGTGACCTAGCCTAGGTGGATAGGTACGTTACAAATTGGTATTAGAGCCCAATTTTCAACACTGATCCTAGACAAGCCAATTTAACATTATGCTGAAGCATATTTTCTCAAAGAATTGAATTCGGGAGTGGCTGAATTTTCAATTACAGTACATCCATGACGGAAATTGGAAGCAATTGAAGGGAATTGGGTAAATCCCCAATTTTTGTTGTTGAATTCATGGAGAATTTGGGGAAACTTGGTTACGTATTAATATATCCCTTAATTTTAATCCCCGTTTAGGGAAATTAAAACATGAATTGATCAAATTTGAAGTTACATATAAACCATGACAGATTGAGCGGAATTGTTTGAATAAGAATCATAATTCATGAAGTAATTTGGAAATATTCACATCAAAAATGTAAACCAGTGGAACACAAAATAATTTCTTGTTGCAGAGATTGAATTTGGATGTGTTGGAGTGAAATTGAACAAATTTCATAGTTGCAGAAATTCCATGGTGGAAATTGGGTGACCATTTAGCAGAAGCCCTAATTTTTGCATCAAATTCTCTGAAAAATCAGTTAAGTGTTGAGAATAGTGTGTGCACTAAGTAGTAATGATGCACATAAATATCAAGGTGATTAGGAGTGCGCATTAAAATTGGGCATTGCACTATGAAAAACTGGTGATGTGGTAAAATAATGTTGCGTAGATGTGTGCACTCACTATTTGGCGTTGCACATAAAATAATGGTACACAAAGTATGTACACTAAGCTTTGGCACTGTTGATGCAGGCCCCCTACTTCTACCTTGGCAAGGTCTGCTAAACTCCCAGTCAAGGATCGTTCTTCTCTCTATTGAGCTGAAGTAGCTCTTCGATTCCCTGCTGGAATCCCACAAAAAAATCCACATGTTTGTTATGAAACTCCACCTGCGTGACTAAGCACCAAGCGCGAGCCTCACCTCCCCATGACCACGGGTTGTGACTACACACCTACACAAAAGGTGCATCATGATTTCGTGTGTCGGGACTTTATGAGTGAGCCAACCCTGACTCCCCGAATCCTGAAATGTCAAAAAGAGCTTAATGGATGTTATCTCCTCCCTTATCTCCGTTCATGTGACCATTCATCATGACCCGGGGCTCAACTCTTTGAGTGCGTCAGGATTTCGTGTATTAGGAACCCCCGATGCAATTCACCTCTATCCTTCTGACTCCCAAAATGTCAAAATGTTCATGCTTCAGATCGACGACCCACAGCCTGACTCGATCAAAAACCCAGACTTGATGTCAGAAATTCACGTTTCACGAGTTTTTTTGAACTTGCCCTTTTGACTTCCCTGAGTCATGAGTTAGAGAAACGCTGATCGGCTGCCACACATCCCTTTCGATGGACAATATTGATGATTTTGGGACTTCACCTTTCAGGACTTTTGGAGGTAGCTTCCTCTGTTTCTCCCCATTCCTGATTCTCCGACGTGTGTGGATCTCCACCACCTGTCCTCTTTCATATATATGGCTGTCATCCGCCCGAGACTCCATCCTTCGACAATCTCAAATATCAACCTCCTCCTTCACAATTATCTCATAGTGATTTCTCCCGGAGTTCATGATCTCGCGCCACGCGTCCTTTTCTAGATCCAACAATCTAGATCTCCTCCTTCTGAGCTTTGTCACCTTTCTTCCCAGACTTGGAATATTTTGATTCTTCAAAGGTCTCAACCTTCGATTGTCCTTCTGCGAGCCCGACTATTGGGTCTCGTCTACATTTTGGAAATGCTATCCCTCCTAAGATTTGGAAATGGAATGAGTCCATGCCTACACACTCCTAGTGAAATATCTCCCGAGCTTTGTCTGAGGCTTGCACTTCGAAGAGTCTCAGCCTACTGTTCCTTTCTGTTGGGACTTTGTGTGCAAAAGGCACTATTCTTCCTGGGCTTTGGAATTTAAAACAAGTTATCTTCTTTCCACACTCCTTATGCTTGACTAGCCTCCTGATGGTTGTCTTTCAACACTTCGCCTGAGTGTTGGCCTGGTGCACTCCTTGCACAGGTCTTCCTCCAAAGTGTTCAACAACTCTGTTTTCCTCCTTGAGCTTCAACTACTCGAACCTCAAAGATCCATGTCCCTTTCTCTCCTCAAAGGGATATAAGTGCCCCCCTTGGAAAATTATTCCCAAGAACTCCTTGTTGAGCTGATAGAGTATTCAATAAATTTGTAAGTGTCATCTCCTTGACACTTCTCTTCTCACAGAACTTGAAACAGAGTTCCTTCGTGCACTCCTTGCACACGCTCAATGCCGTCTTGGCAGAGCTTCATAGAATCCTCAACAATTCTGTTTCTTTCCTCTGTGCTTTCCTCTGCATAGTCTTACCTCCAAGGTTTTCAACGACCTTGAGGCTTCTCCCTTGAGTCTATCATTCCTCTAGTGCACCCTCCTGGCACGTCTTTTCCTGAATTCCACAGAACTTAGATGTGCACTCTTTGCACTAGCTTACAAAGTCCTCAATACTCTGTCATGCAACCCTTTGCATGAAGCCACAAAGAACCCATACTGAAATCAACAAACTCACAAACAGATAGAGAAGTCTATCTATCCCTGTAGATGGAAACTAACATACATCTACAACATATGCACATAAAAGCATAAAATTCATTCATAAACACACACAATACAATATGTAGGAAAAATTGCTCTGTTTGTATTAATCTCAGAATGCTTGTACAAAGGTTACAAAAGTTCGAACTGCAATTGAGTCTCAACTCTCTCTTCTCTTCTCTTCTCTACATGCTGGTTCTAATGAATCTAGATACAAATATATTTTTACAAAAGGGGCTCCTCGACCTCTTCCCTCCATCTCACCTACTCTCATTAATTAAATTGAATTACATTCAATGGCTGTCTCGTCTGAATCGGATCTAGATCTTATCAGCCTGTCAACCATTAAAGGCGACTCTATCTACTATGTGCACAAAGGCATCGATTTGACTCTTCCATCCTTACAAACATTTAATTACATTATAAAATTTAAAATGAGAGGGTTGGCACCTCTCCCTTCCTTGAATGCACGTTGAATGTGCTGTCTAGCTGGCGCATTGATGGGTTGGAGCGATGCTTCTGCATCATACTCCACTGCTGTGAAACAAATTCATGAGCTCCTGCTCATGAGATTCCCAGCTCTGTTGAAATCCACCTAGATCCCAAACTATTCTTTGGAGTTGTCCATCTTCTCCATTGCTTCGTTGCTGTTGCTACTTCCCTGTTGCTCTTGTAGGCTCCCTTCTATTCAGCTTCTTCCTACTGACAGATTCTTGAGTTGACCTCAATAGCAGCCTCCTTATTTCTTCTATCTCCCTATCTAGCTATTCCAATGATTGGCTCTCTTTATGTAGTATTCTCCATTGCACTCCCTCCTTTATAGGAATATTAACTTGATCCCCCTTACGATTTTCTCCATATCTTGTGGCCTTAGCTTGCCATCCTACCGCAGAATTCAGTTCTGCAGTCTCATCACTGAGTTGCTGCTCAGCTTCCTCCTCTGACAGCTTGATGGTCATCTCTCCTATTGGCATATTTCCATCTTTCCCCGGATGCTCCTTGGGCTGGTATGCTCCATCTGTCTCTAACCTGATTCATTGGATGTGCTGACTTTGCACTATCACCCTTCTATCTAGGGCTTCCAACTCTTCACACAGATCAACAAAGTCCATGTTGTCTACTTCCTCCTCTTCTGTAGGCTTCATTGTTGTAGTCATCTCCTGTTCAACTTCTTGGCTGAAAATTCTGAGCAATTCTGTTGAATGCTCTTCTCCTTCTACTGGGGAAAACATCAATGTATGTTTCTTCTCTTCTTCCTCTACGATAGTCACTATTGGTTGTCCTTCTTCTGTTTTTTCCTATGCAACACAAGCTCTAGACTTAACTGGGCTATGTGGAAGGAATACCTCAATTCCTCCAATGATCATAATTTATTTTTGACCCTCCTCTGTCAGCTCCTCTTGCTGATATGAACTCACCTCTGAGTTCATGGGGCTGTCAGACAGTCTCTTCTCTTCTCCCTTGCCCACCTGGAAATATGGTATTTCTGTCCTGCCCATCTGGCAGTCTATGAGATCCTCCAATGATCTCATCTCATTGCCTACTTGGAAATCTGAACTTTCATTACCACCCACCTGGTAGCTTCTAAGACCCTTCTCTGATCTCTTCTACTCATCATCACTGAGACTCTTCCTAGCTTCTGGCTAACAAATGTGAACCACTTCCTCTTCATCTCTGAGGCTTTCAACATACCTCATCCATCCTCTTAACATCCTTTATTGTCCTTTTGCCAACAATTTCTTAATTGACCATTTTACCATCTTCTTCATGGGCCACTCATACACCCAATGCACCTTTGCATCCTGCTACATTTTAAATGCAAGCTTCTCGATTTGTGATCTTATATCAACAAGATCTTTGTCTATCTTAGCCTAGCTTTTTTGCTGGCGGTCTTCTCTTGGACCACGTTCATGGCCTTCAGTAGCCATCTTCTTCCTTCTACCTTCTACTTGCCCTCCTGGCAAGTCTGATGTTCACTTTGCAACCGAGAGCATTCCCAGCTTCTCCTTTTTACTTTGCCTATGATCTGCAGACAAATTCTATGCTCTGATACCACTTGATGGTATCAAACTATCTCTTCTTTGGTGTATTCCCTCTTCGGTCTACATAAATCAATTATGTATAGGCTCTAATACCACTTGATGCAGACCCCCTACCTTTGCCTCGACAGGGTCTGCTAACCTCCCGGTCAAGGATCGTTCTTCTCTTTATCGAGTTGAAGTAGCTCTTTGATTCCTTGTTGGAATCCAATGAACAAATCCACAAGTCCTTTATGAAACTCAGTTGTGTGACTAAGCACCAAGCACGAGCCTCACCTCCCCATGACCACGAGCTGTGACCACACACCTACACAAAAGGTGCATCATGATTTCACGTGTCGGGACTTTATGAGTTAGCCAACCCTGACTCCCGACTCCCGAAATTTTGAAAAGAGCTTAACAAATGTTAGATCCTCCCTTATCTTTGTTCATTTGACCATTCAACATGACCCAAGGCTCAACTCTTTGAGTGCGTCTGGATTTTGCGTATCAAGA
>JASDQU010689379.1:41180-54420 GCA_032191745.1 Picea mariana | reverse complement strand
CAATCGTAGTGGAGAACACATATAAAGGGCTTGTCTTTGGATTCCGTCGATTGCATTTGCCACAGAGCTTCGTGGGTCTCAAATCCATTTGAGGTCCTCAGTTGTCTTCCGGACCACCTATTTTTGATACCCTTGACAGGTTTTAGGCTTGATACCCTGCTCATTGTGGTCTACCCGACTTTCGACTGTACCCCCCTGGTGACTGTTCGCGCGTTGACAACTTAGTTGCCTATCTTTTTAGGGACATACACAGGTGACAGTGGGGGTATACCGCAGTACCTAGGAAAGACATTGGGCCATGCTTTGCAGAGTATACTCGGAGGGTGCTTCTGTGTTCGAGTTTCACTTGCACCGGTAAGTTTCTCTAGTGTTGGTTGTTGTAACTATTCTTCCAATTACTTTAGTGTTTGCTTATTTTATCTTGTAGGGAATTTTTAGTGTGTGTTGTTTTTTGAACGAATAGAAATCCCTAGAGTGTATTTGATATTCTCACACAGTGGAGGATCACGAGCTCTGCCAGTCAAGAAGGATTCTGGGCCTATCACCGGTTACACTGGAGCCACCCCCGCCACCACTAAGGTGAAAGCTAGACCAACAAGGGTCTTTTGAAGCGACCGGGTCACAAAAAATTGTGCTCAACCAACATCCGGAGGAAATGACCATTTTAGACTTTGGGGCGAAAGATCTTGGTCCACCTAAAAATCCAACCTCTAATCTTTCGGCACCCATCATCGTACTGATTCACTCTTACGAGTGCCAGACAGTGTCGCATGCAACAATGGAAACAAATGTTGTCACTCCCTCTGGGAATTCTTCAATTCCCACTACGGTTGTCACCACAGGAAAGTTTCCACCTCCTAACCCACCGTCACCGGTCTGAGCCACCATGGTCTTGACTGCCTCTACCTCGTACAATGGTCCAATCCCATCTATGGCGGTGGCCACAACCCCTTTCACACCAAGTGCGATAGGCCCTCCATTCTCATACGGGATGCTTAGCTCAGGTACAAGTCCTGTACATTCCTACTCCACTTCACAGACTTTAGGTCTAGGGGCAGGGAGATCTAATTCTCCTCTGCAAGGCCACATAGGGGGCACTTTAGCTACTTTTAATTCTTTCCCTTACGGGGGAGGTCATATACCTCCTTCGTCCCCTTCGCTCGGTGGCACGCATCAGCAATCCGCTGGGCCACCTGCACAACATAGTTTATTTGGAGGAGGGAGTCAAGGACCACCTTCACATAATATGTCGGTAGGTTCGACATCGTTTTCTTTGTTCGGTGCATTTGGTAACAACGCCTTCTCGTCAGCTTCTTTCCCAACTAGGGGCAACCCCGGTTTTGGACAACCTATTCCTATGCAGGGTATTATTCCTGCATAGGGGGCAAACCCAGGAACTTCTTCCGCATTAGGGCCTTGGAATTCTTGGCAGGGATCTGTTCCCTCGTTAGGAATGTCGATCTAGGGAAATTATTTCCACAATCAATGGAACCCCGAATAAGGTACTATGCCTATCCCCACAGGATCGACATGGGGCAACCCTTCCCAAATTCCTTCGAATGTAATGCATGCCCATCCATCTACGTCCTATTTTGGGAATCAGCCGATGATGTCTCCTCACATGCAGAATCCATACGCTGGTCATGGCCATGGTTTTTACCAGAACATAGGCCAGTAGCCGAACTTTTCCTGGCAACCTGGTGCCAGTCAAACTCCAGGTCCCTTTTTCACAGGTTATCAACAACAACCCAAGCTACCTTTTCTGGCAACCTCACATTTACCAAACTTGACAAGGTTGTTGAATGACCCTATCTGTCACGATCCGCATTGGCCCCCTATGCCGACAAAGTTGCCTTCGGACATACCAAAGTTCGAAGCCAAGACTAATGAAGATCCAAGCGATCATGTGACTACCTTTCATCTTTGGTGCTCATCTAACTCATTGAAAGATGACTTCGTACAGTTGCAATTGTTTCAACGTACTCTCATTGGGAGTGCCGCAAAATGGTACATTGAGCTCAACCACTCAAGATACTCTTCCTTCGGTGAATTGGCAATGGCATTCCTAAACCATTTCCAATTACCTGTGAGATACGGCGCTGGCACAGAATTGCTGGCCAATTTCGCACAGAAAAAAGTGGACCATATCTCTCATCACATCCGAGAATGGAGACACCGGAAGAGTTTAATTAAGGTGCCAGTCCCGCCAGCATCCCGGCTCGAGTGGTTCCTTATGTCTTTGGTTCAAGAGTGTTTTCCAAAGAAGATGCCATCATGAGAGCTCAACATCTTGAGCTCATATATTCTCAATCCGGTTTATTATATGAGATCTTTCCAGATGTGCCATGATTAATACTTGATAAAACCAGATAGAGAGTTGGACCACATGCCAATGGTATTGTTGGTTCAGCACAAAGAAATCCCGTTGAGCAACTAACGAAGTAGTTGCAGCAATTATCTATACAACACACAGCGGCCAGCCAAAATACTGTTTTGGCTGCTCCCCCTACTAAAACATTGGATGTACACACAGTGAAATCAACAAATCCAAAGGCCACCCAACAGCCTAAAGGAAAGAAAAAAAAATGAAATAAGGGTAAGGGGGATAAGAAACCCACTAATAATGATGGCGGGGGAAACACTGAGAAATGGAAGGTGAGGTATCTGTGCAACCTGTGCGCGGAAGACCACCCAACCCACCAATGTCCTCAACTTGCAGAGGCCCAAAAGTTTGTGACACAACAACAACCTACTGTGTTAACCAGTCCATTTCAATATGGGAAAAACCTAACCCAAGCCTCTACAAGTGCATAAGGAGGTAGTCAAGGACCCTCTCCATCTTCGAACAATCCCGCATCCACAAATGTGTATATGATGAAGGGTGATGATTTTATATCGACTAGAGCACATGACTACAGTAAACCAAGCACTTCTGAGAAGGGAAAAGAAGCTGAACTCCCATCTCTTCCTCTACAGATTGAGAAGACATTGGGAGAAACAATGACACGCATCCCAAAAGGCACATTCAAAAAAGATTCTCACAACCCAAACTCAAGGGCCGCCCAGAACTATTCTGTGGTGGAAGATTTGTCTCAAACCCCTTGTGCGATGTCTGCTTTGGAGGTCCTCCAAGGATGCCCTTCCCAGAGGAAGGATTTGTTAACCACTTTAGGATCTACCCAGACTTGTAATCTGGGTACTATCATGCTAGATACAACCGACTTAAAAGCTCGTCTACCTTACCACATAGCGTTTCAGATAGTAGTGGCTCACCCCATGAAAAATTTTAGTCGAAATATTTTTCGCACGGTGGTTGATGAGGGTGCCTCGACATGCGTTATGTCGTTGGCATGTTGGAAGGCCATTGACCAACCTATTTTGTCTCCGTTGCCTACTCTTCTCACGCTTTCAACAACATTCGTTCTGACCACATGGTATCATTCCCTCTTTCCTTGTACAGTTAGGAGGGAATACCGTGTGTGTCAAGGTAGAAGTAGTCAATGCATCCCTCGACTACAATCTCTTGTTAGGAAGGAGTTGGACTTATGCCATGCAAGCAGTGGTTGCTACAGTTTTTCGGCTCTTGTTGTTTCCACAGGAGGACCGGATTGTGACCATTGATCAATTGTCTTTTTCTAGACCTGAACCTTCATTGGGGGTGTCCACAATCCCAATGATTGATTATCCTCAACGAGGCATAGTCAACGTAGGGGTGGGTTTGTGCCCATGTTTGATGGGTACCTTCGATTAACCACCCCCTCAAGGCGATATCAAGTTCATATCCAACCACCATAAGGTTGAGATTTTCCAAGTTTCTTCGTTTCGCATGACTTACATCACCGATTCGTGGATACTTCCATCCCCATCAGCCATGATCGATGGGACAGGGAACCCAGGCATGTCCATGCCCTTGTCTGTAGCTGAAGTAGCGTACTCTTTAGTCCAACAAGCTTCAGCCAACACAGATCCAAATGTTGCACAAAAGTTCGATCCATTTCTAGAGCCTATTTGGGCTCAAGGTTCTCTTGCTGACACTGATTTGTTAGACTTAGTCTTTCCCTCTGATGAAGTAGTAATTAAAGAAATGACTAGTCTGGACAAACCCTGGGATGATCTTCATCACATATCACATTTCCTCCTAGTGTTAAGCAGAATTGAAGCTGGAGAGTTCACCTTGACTATGACTGGAGATAGGTCTTGTCCTATTAATCCCTTAGCTACACACGAGGTCTATGCTGAGGGTAATATGGAAACCATCGCTGGAACCATACCAATCAATATCTCCAAAACCCCTGGCGTCATGGAGAATGTTTTCGTCAAAGCAGACTTCTCCCCTAGAGAGATTCAAATCTACACAGATCTATTTAAAGAATTCCATGACATTTTTGCCTGGTCTTATGAGGAAATGTCAGGCATCGATCCAAAAATAGTTGAACATGAAATCACAACTTATCCAGATGCCAAGCTTTTTCAGTAGAAGCTTCGTCTAGTTAATCCCCGAAAAGCAGCAACCATTAAGGTTGAAGTTGAGAAACTACTAAAAGCCGATTTTATCTATCCTATCCATTTGACCCAATGGGTGTCAAATCCTGTGCTGGTCAATTAAAAACAAGGCATGATTCGTGTATGTACAGATTTTTGTGATTTGAACAAGGCCTGTCCAAAAGATAATTTTTCCACACCATTCATCGACCAGATAATTGATGAATGTGTGGGTTGCGAGGCCTTCTCTTTCATGGATAGTTTTTCGGGGTATAATCAAATACAAATCAAACCCGAAGACCAACACAAAACGACATTCATTTGTCCATGGGGTACATTCGTGTATCGTAAGATGCCTTTGGGTCTCAAATATGCTAGAGCGACCTTTTAGCAGGCCATGTCTTTTTCTTTCCATGACCTCAAGCATATAGTCGAGGCCTATTTAGATGATTTAGCATCTCGATCTCACAAGAGAACGGATCATCCCACACACCTCTGACTTATCTTTGAGCATTGTTGCTATTTCCAGATTCACTTGAATCCAAACAAGTGCAACTTTTGTGTAACATCAGGATGTTTGTTAGGTTTCATAGTATCAAAAACAGGGATCATGGTCGATCCTCTCAAGGTTGAGGCAATAATTTAGTTGCCTCCCCCATGCACAATCCTTCAACTCCGGAGTCTACAAGGCAAGGCGAATTTTTTAATACGTTTCATTGCCAACTATGCCGAGATCACAAAGGTATTTATGCGCTTACTGAAGAAAGATGTTCCCTTTCATTGGGACAATGTCGCCCAACACTGTTTCAAAGTGTTGAAACATGCCCTCACGACTGCCCCTCTGCTTCGGCCACCTAACTGTAACAAAGATTTCTTATTATACTTGGCTATAGTAGAGTCAACCATCAACATGGTCTTAGTTCAGGAGGATGACTTGTTCTCAGAATATGTGATTTATTACCTGAGCTGAGGCCTCATAGGACCAGAACTCAATTATTCTCATATCAAAAAACTTGCATTGGCAGCAGTTCATGCTGTTCAACGGTTTCGTCATTATGTTCTGTTTTGCAAGACCACCGTCATTGTTGTCATGAATCCATTCCAGTACATGTTGACACGATGGGTAATATGAGGAAAGATCAGTAGATGGATAGTTGTCCTCCAAAAGTTTGACTTAGATTTCATTTCAACGAAATCCAAAAGGTCACTGGTCTTCACATAACTTATTTCAGAACTTCCGGTTGAGTCAGGTGATGTTGTGCCTGATGAGTCGCCTATCAGAGAAGATATGTTTTTGATCACATCTTTGGATCCATGGTATGGAGATATACTTATCTATATCTAGACTTTGAGGTGCCCCACCTCTGCTTCTCATGATGAGCATCGACGTATACACCATCAGGATAAGAATTATCTCATACTCGATGATACATTGTACCAGACAGGTGTAGACTGCATCCTGCGCTGATGTCTCACTCATGAAGAAGCAGTTATCGTTCTTAACGATTGCCATACTAAATCATGTGGCGGTCATTTGTCTGGGTTGGAAACAACCCAAAATATTCTATGAGCAGGTTACTTTTGGATGACACTAATCAAAGATTGTATCGAATCGGTCAAGAAGTGCCACCCATGCTAGATATTCTCTCGGAAGATGAGGGTACATCTCGCTCCCATGTTTCCTGTCATCACATTTGGTCCCTTCACCAAGTGGGGGATTGATTACACTACATGCAACCCTCCTTTAGCAAGGGGGCACCATTATATCATCGTAGCCGTAGACTACTTCATGAAGTGGGTCGAAGCTATGCCAACATTTAAAGATGATGGAGAGACTGCAACTCTCTTTTTATTCAACCAGATAATAGCAAGGTTCGGCATCCCGAGGGAGATTTTCATTGACCATGGTAGTCACTTTCAAAACTAGATGATGATTGAGTTAACATCAAATCTTGGGTTATGGCAAGAACATTCTTCACCCTAGTACCCCCAAGAAAATGGTCAGGTGGAAGCTGTAAATAAATCTCTTAAGACCATCCTACAACAAATGATCAACTCAACCAAGTAAAATTGGCATTTGATGTTATACTCGGCATTATGGGCTTACCGAACGTATATTAAGACTACAACTGGTTTCTCACCTTTTCAACTCATTTACAAGCTGGAAGCAATCTTGCCTATCGAATGTCAGATCCCGTCCCTAAAGTTGGCAGTACAATTATTGCTAGATACTTCTCCACTTGAATAATGATTATTATACCTTGAACGGCTCAATGAGCAGCATCATGATGTGGGCCTAGCCAATGAGGATCACAAATATAAAGTCAAGTTTCATTATGATAGGTCCGTTCATCCTTGGATTTTCACTAAAGGTGACCTTGTCCTGGTCTATGACCAAGATAAGGACCCCCTGGGGGCAGGAAAATTCAAACCCATGTGGTTCGGACCTTTCATCATAAAAGAGGTTCTAAAAAAGGGTGTTTATTGTCTGGTTGACTTTGAAGGGAATGCTTTGGAAGAGCCTAGAAATGGACTCTACCTCAATAAGTATTACTCATAGGCAGGTCACCATGGGTAACTTTTTGTAACATATGTATAGTCTTTGTACTAATACTTTCTAGTTTCTTTTAGTATTATGGATGTGTCATTTTTGATGTTATATTTCATCACTATGGCAGATGTCAAGTGAATCCAAGGTGTTCATTGGGTACGCTGATGATGCTAGCAGGCACACTCGGAGGCTTTCCTCCACAGCTTGGGTAATTTTTACACCTCGAGGCCAGTTATTATCTTCTGGAGGTATATGCATAGGTGACACCACAAACAATGTCGCTGAGTATAGTGCAGTTATTGAGTTTCTTCATGACGCCTTGTCATTTGGTATCTCTTATCTCTAGGTCTATCTCGACGCTCAACTGGTTGTGTCTCAGTTAAATAGAGTCTACCGTGTTCATGATCCGACTTTACACCGACGATTCCGTAGGGTACGCCTCTTAGAATGAAGCTTTGATTATATTACATATTTTCATGTTCCTAGGAGATTAAACCAAATTACAGATACTCTAGTGAATCAAATTTTAGATTGGCATCTTGCACACATATGAAAGGACATACACATAAACATGTAAATACATTTTTAAAGGCAAAAATGATCCATAAGACACAAAAGGACATAAAAATCCGTATATAATATCATAGTCACCAGAGTACATAGGTGGATGCAAGCACCTCAAAAATATGACCAATAACGAGTCATGGGGCTTATGCCCTCAAACAATATATACAAATAGTGCTCTCGGCACATGAAAATTCTAACTAAGGTTAGGGTCTATGGGCCCTGTTGTACTGATCAACAACGTTTTCCAAAAGCTGAAACAATCGGACCCACGTCTGTGGTGCCCCCACTACATGAGGCTGCATATATGGTGGCAGATCCTCAATATTTGCCATAGTGACAGTGCGAGTGAGCAAAGTAAAGTTTCGCTCGACTTGTCTCAACACCCTCTCAGCCTCCCCGGCTGGAAGCTCTCCTACTGCTACTAGTCCCCCTGCGGCGGCAGGTGCGACCCATGACCGAGGATGATGCTTGTTCCTTGCATAGTCCATAGGTCGCACTGGTCCCACATCTGCACACAACAAACACATATCTGTCAAAATACTCTGGTAGAAAAAAAAATGATATATAACAAAAACAACATAAAAATTACATATGTTTCACAAAAGAGAAAACAACAAAATAATGATGTCAACTTACCCATCTCTCCTCGCTCCTCACCAGGAGGTACTGGTATCTCAGGATCTCTCAAGAAATCAATCCCAACATAAGGGTAATCCTCTATGACTGGGATCTGTCGCAACAACCAAGAGAAGAAATCATTGTCAAAGGACTCATTGGTCCTTCCACCACCTTTTCGTGGCAGTAACATTGCCTATCTACAAACTACAGGAAGAGAGGCTTGATGTCCTCATACCACTACTTGAGGATTGAATCTCATAACTCTTTCAAAGAAGAAAGAGCACAGAATGGTCCCGAACCCGAAGTTTATTTATGTCAACTGCCTCTTCATACAATCTAGCAATGTTGTGCTCCAGTCAAATATTTGTGCATTTAAGCACTGGACTGCATAGTTCATCTGTGCACAGGACGCCTGATGTAGAGCTGCAGAACCAGTGATCCACCCAATAAGCAACACAATCACCTGCAGTGATAAGTCAATAATCTTGCTTATGGGCACCAGTGAGCTCGATCGGTTTGTACCAGCCTCACAGTAAAGTCCTATTCACTATGTTATGCAGCCCCAAAGGAAATGTATGGAAGTTGATTGGTTCCCCTCTCTTGGAGAGGCCAGTCAAAAAATATATGTCCTCTTTCATGGGCACCAATGACTGCCCCTCTAACATAAAGGCCTCTGCATCCAAATGAAAATAATCAACCAAGGCGTTCAGTAGCCTAGGTTGTGCCTGCATAAAAGGACATAAGAAGAACTTGAGCAGCCCACATTGCATTAAGTCAACCACAACATTGGGGTCTTCCCCGACCAACTCACTAACCTCCTCATGCTCTCTTTCTCTCCAGTGAACATACATCCTGCAAAACATCGAGGTTCAGGAGGGTTAACCCTTGTTTTAAAAAAAAACTTCTTTCAATAAGGGGGTCCACGCAGGCTGTAATGCTGTCAGTCATGTGTACACGCGTGTAGTTTTTACTCTGCCTGAATGTACACACGACCTGTCCTAAGACAACCTGCGTGGACCTAGGGCCGACCTTTTGAAGGTCGACGCCCCCCCAAAACTTGGAACCCAAAGAAAAAATAAAGATTTAAATTGCAAGATGAGAGAGTTTATACTTACTTGGTCCAGACAGATGGTCGTTTCGTCCACTGTAGCTCCCAGAATCACCACTTTTATCAAAGTTTTTTTTTTGCTTCAGAGTCAATTTCCAAATCAGCAATGGTGATAATGAGCTGCCAACTTCTATTTATAAACTTTTTGGCCTCTTTTTGTCACTTTTTTGGCCCCCCTTATCATTTTCTTTAAACCAAAAACCATTTAGATTGATTCAGGAGTTGCATTGGAAGGGTATGATCGGGTATCGGAACAATTTTTTGGAGTTTTGGGTAACTTTTGATGGTCTGTGGAAAAATATTAGATGATCAACTTGAGCATATAGGTTAGGTTTCTACCCTGACTTTTGTATCTCGTTGTATTTATCCCTTTTCCATAGGATCGACCCCATCAGGTTGTGACACGGAACCATCATTGTTGCTTTAGAAGTGTCACGAGTTGGTGGTAGAGCTTACCAGAACATAGATGCCCTAGGTAGATCCTGGTTGCATTATGGTGTTCATGCTGTCTCTAATCAATATAGGCTCGAGAGTCCTTGTTGTTTTTCCTGATTACGAGTTTGAGCCTCATTTGCATGATTCCTTTTCACTCTTGACCTCACCCTTGGGACTCCCAAAAGACATAGCGGGTCTTCTTTTAATCCCTTTTCAGACCCTCTAAACATGAAAATATTGCCGAGCGATCTTGTGGCCTTTCATGCTCGTTAAACCGAAATTTGAAGTCACGTCTGTGTGACGGTAGTTTACCTCTTTTTCGGTCTGGACGGTCAACTGGACAAACAAAGGTATACTCTATGGAACTTCAGCTCTCTAGAAGAGTGCTCTCAGGTATCATTTTAACCCTTTTTCGGGCCTGAGGGACTAAATTTATGAAAAAGGAACCCCCACGGAGTCCATAGTTAAGCTCTTTTTAGACTCCCTAAAATCGAAAAGATCGTCGAGTGACCTTATTCTTTCACACTCGTTACACTGGTCCAGAAGAAAATTCCTGGCGGAGTTCATAGTTAAGCTTTTTTCAGACTCCTTAAAAATGAAAAAATGGCCAAGTGATCTTGTCTTTATCACACTCATTAAAATGGTTTTGAATAGATGTCTTGTTGCTACTAGTTTACCCCTTTTTCGAATCGACTAGACTACCTTCGAAAAAGGTACCCCAATGGAGTCTCCTTTTACGTTTTTTCAGACTCTCTAAATATGTAAAAATGTCGAACTTACCTTCTCTGGGCTCGTTAAACTTACATCGAAGGACGTTACCATTGTGTGTTTTGTTAATTGTGTTTGCATACCTGTGTCTTTGGTCTAATGCCGGATCCATGTTGCTCTCAACTGAACCATCTGAAGCATACCTTATATGCAAACCTTGTATCACTTTGCCTCTGCGTCTTGACACCTTTGGTCCCTGGAGGATTTTTCCCGAGTGTCATTTCTTTGAACATCAGTCTTGTCCTTGCGCCTTGAACTTGTATGTTTGTAACACTTGTTCCTCCATTTTAACATAACATTCTTTTATTCTTTTTCCAAAATCATTGAAAAAAAAAAAATCAAATATACCCCAAAAAGAGGAAGGGAAAAGTATTTTCTTTATTGCCAACACAATAAGTCGCCCTTGGATAAAGTACATCTGTCTATTTGTTCGTCAAACACTAGGATTTAATACGACCTTAGGAAGTTGTTCTTGCTACATAAAGTTGTGTCCTCCGTTTGGTTATTCTTCCAAACATATGGAGAGTTTGCGTTGCCTCCTGCCTCATAAACTTATGATAATGCCATGCTGCCCGAGTCTCATCATTTGTCGTGTTGTTGTCCAAGGGAAATTTTTACCAAGCCTGAGTTGGCCCCTCTGTATTTTTTCTCTTTCCCTCATACCCAGCCATCCTGAATGTCCAATGAAGTCTTTGTTTGAAATTAATGAAGCCTTCAGTCTGATCATCAAGATTATCTAGTCCATGACCGACGAGCCATCGAAGACCTCTAGGTAGTGAAGTCGTACACTCATATTACAATTGATGAGAAACTGGACCAGGGGTCAAATTTTAGCTCAATTTTCAAAGTGCTCGGATTGCGACGAAAACGATGCCATTGCGTCCGGCTCGTCTTCCTGATTCCGGCGGTATATTTACTTTCTCAAACAGAGTCCGTATGGAGAAGATATTGCGATCTGTTCGCCAAGGCAAACAGGAAAAAATTTAAGATGTTGATTGTACCTGTCTGTATAGTCTGTACAGTGATGTGGCAGAGCCGTACCATCCATACGATGATGTGTCAGGTGGATGACATGGCACGCTTTCATTGGTTGCTGGTTGTCGAAATGGGAGATGACATGTGTCATTGGTGGCCAATGATGTGAGGACACATGGCCCAATCCATTGGCGCCACGTGTCACTCGTTGACTGGTTTATATGGTTATATGTAAAATGGTATGGGGAGTCCGTGGGGTTCTACCCCCGGACCTCCCCCACTGTACAACGTACCAACGAACCTCCGCTAACCAATATTCCGACCTTTGTTCCTTGATTATTATGTCAATGTGCATATATTTAAAGTCGCTTGTTGTTTGAATGGAAAGGGGAGTCGGGTTGGGGCTAAGCCCCGACCTGTGGTTATATGGTGTTATACATATGACCAGAACTTTTATGATGCGCGGGAGTGTATTGCAACAGTTAGCCCCCGGTCACATTTTCGGAACATACGACCATACCTCTGTTGGTACGTGCGCCGGTAATTTAAATGTGCAGCCCATGGTCACACAACCATTACGTATGACCTCCACATATGTTATATGCACGCAGTTCCAATTATTTAAACTACAGTTTTTAATATATATTGCATGTGACCATAACCAGGAGCGCGGGTTTTGGTTTGTATTTTCAAATGGTTTTCAATGTGCGCCCATGTGACCATACCTTTGTAAACGGAGCGCGCAGATTTGAAATGGATTGTAGCTTTGTTTCAAACGGTTACAACTAACCATACCCTGACACTTGTCAAGCACTCGTTCCACTTGGGAACTGAGCCCGAAATTGCGCTGGGACGTGGCCATATGGTCTCCCATGCGCCCAACACCTCCGTCCTTGGGGGCTCTAATTCCGCTAACGGTGCAACATTTTGGCACCAATTTTGGAATGCGCACGTGTGCTGGGTTTAGTGACGTAAAACGCCCAGAAGCCAGGTTTACTCACACACAGGTGCAAAATGGCGAACCAGAGACAACAAGCTTGAAGGAGAAAAATGGCAGGAGGCCTATCTTTCTCATTTCTTGGCCTATTGAGGTGCCGTAAAAGCCCAGCTAGGGGTTTTTGGACGTTCTGAGTCCATTGGAACTATTTTCACATGCATTTGAAGACTTCTTTTGTAGGTTTTTCACTATGGAAGTTTGAGGAAGCTCCAGGGAGCTTGAAGCCCTCATTGTTTGAGGCCATGCTCAGATGAGCCCTAGTCTATTTTCTGCGACTGAATAGTCATTTTTGACTAATTATTATGCTCTGAACACATTGGGATAGGTTTCAGATCCATTGGAGGACTTTTGCAGGTGTTTTTGCCACAGAGAATCTCAGGGAAGCTTAGAGGCCACATGTAGAAGAGGTCATGATTGGATGAGATAAGATCCATTTTTAGAGTTCTAATAGTCATTTTTGGGGTTTTTATGTATTCTGAACCCAATGGTACAGTCTGTAAATCCATTGGAGTTGAGAAGCAGCTTGTAAAAGAACATTTGACAAACTAATCCCAAAGAGCCAAGTCCATTGAAGGAGGCTCAAGGAGATGTAGCCTAGAGAGGGGTGAACTCCTTTATCATCTTGGTATTGTTGTGAGTTTGATGTGTTATTTGCTGCAAGTTATGTTGCTGTGTAATTGTTTTTAGCACATATTTAACCTTTTAAAAGAACATTTCCTCACACATGAACATTGACAAG
>JASDQU010689379.1:0-11996 GCA_032191745.1 Picea mariana | reverse complement strand
TGAAACTAAGACCTCTAGTTGACATCTACCAAGCCCTACTGAGCCAAGTCATGACTTAATACCTAGTCAAATTGAGATATGTTAAAGGATTTTTCTATTCATCAATTATATTTTCATTTTGGCTTAAATTTTAATCAAACTTATATTATTGGTTTCTCTAATGGTTTTTTGTCTCAAATCGACATGGGATTAATGATTTTATAAGTATTCATAATTGAAATTATCTCTCAATGTACATTTTATTACTATATATATATTATATATTAACTATTAAATACATATATATAAATATTAATATATATTTTATTATAAATATATAGCTATTATACACTTAGAACTTTATTATATATGTATAATATAACATATTATTTCAATGATAATGTAATACATTTCGATATGTGTGTGTGTGTGTGTGTGTGTGTGTGTGTGTGTGTGTGTNGAGAGAGAGAGAGAGTAATGATGTGATATTAAATAATGTTATGAAAATATAATGAAACCTACATATTTGCAAAGAATTTATATTTATATTTTTTACATGTGTTTTTTTGCAGAGACGTAGCAATGAATTCCTCGAGAAGTACACGTCAAGGATTAAGACTCATACAAGTTGTTGGATTACTGAGAGGGGTGGAGTGAATAAGTAATGAGCAATTTATACCAATTTTAACCAGAGTTTACATTCCTTTAAGTTATTCAACCATTTTCATCAGTTCATCATCAATATATTATTGTATCATAAACATTAGCATCCATCAATGCATAATAAACAATAATAACACATCCACACAATACAAAGTACACCAATTTTTATGCGAAAACCCAATGAGGGAGAAAACTATGTAATGATTTTCTTATATTTCAAAGAATTACATTCAAGGAAGCACCAACTTCCAATTCTCCAGCTCCAACTAGAAGGAGGCTGCAACCCCCTAGTTTCTCAAGTTCCAACCTGAAGGAAGCTACAACTCCCTAAATTCTCAGGCTCCAATCAGAAGTAGGCTACAACCCCATGGGTTCTCCAGCTACAATCAGAAGGTGGATACAACCACCTAGTTCTCAGGATCCAACCCGAAGGAAGCTCCAACTCCCTGATTCTCCAACACCAACCATAAGGAGGATACAACCCCCTTTCCTTGCCCTGTCCTTCCGCCTTCAAATATAAATTCCAAATGTAGAAAACCTGTCGCTGCCACTGAATCAACCACTACTGCTATCAACATGTCATTATCAACCTGTATCAATACCCTATACCAACAACCTGTAACAACCTATACCAACAACCTATACAAATAACCTATATCAACTTGTACAAATAACCCGTCACATCAATCTCATCAATCAAATCATATCTACTCACCAAGATCAATCACCAAGACAAATCTCAACCATATGCACAATATCACCAAGATGTGGATTAACCAAGCACATCCCAACAACTCATAATAATCACCAAGATCAATATGTTCTTCTAATAATATACCAAGACAAGTATGCCACATCATCAATAAACCATGTGTCAAAAATACTACTAACAAGTACCTCCAACCATGTACCAAGTATGTACCAATCATGCATCAAATACAGATCAAACTATGACTCATCAAGATGTACCAACATCACCATATCATACCTCTCATGTATGTTCCAACTCATCAACTATAAGTCTGAACCATATACCAAGGTATCCAACAAAAGTCCTCTAGTAATACTTCATACTATCCATGATCCAAATACCATAAAACCTCACATCAAACCATGTGCCAAAACCTCACTGTTATGTAGCCTCAAATGTGTATCAATCATATGCCAGGACCACTAACAAAATCCTCTCACAATGTACCATAATATATACCAATAAAACTCATACATGCACCATCAATATTATTCAACATATCCACCTCAAAACCATTCACTATAACAAGTAATATAAAGCCAATAGTTCCTATAAACATGTACCAAGGATGTGCATCAATAGATCAAGGATATGCCTCTAGATAGTATCACATTACCATGATTTTCCTTATAACCAAAGTACCATAACATCATTGAGAAATTACTCAGCATAACCAACAATATACCCTAACAGAAATGCCTCAATCCACACACTAAGGTTTGTACCATGCGTCCAAGATATGCCTCAATCTTATAAACCAAAAATAAACCATATGCCATCATCATACACCCTTCAAAACACATATATAATCATACATATAGCTTTGTGACTAACCTGGAACATCAAACCACTGATATCATTACCTTTCTCAGCTTCTGTAGCCTGTTACTATCCTTTTTCCCAAATTTATCAGTGCCTTGCTTGTTTCACACTACCTTTCAGGTGAGTACCTCACTAGACACCTATAGATTGACTCATGAGGACCTCAGTAATTAGGGTTTTTCAGAAACCCTTTCCCTTTTCAGCTCCAAAACTTTGTCGTCAAACTTTCTTCACTTTCTCAACTTCGCGCAACCTCATATTTGTCAATTATACCTGCAAATAACCTTTCACAAAATAGATATTCAACTAAGTTTAATAGGTTCTAAGAGGATTCCCTTTCTCTCCTACTTATACTTTCCATGTCCCTTCCTCTAGAAGTTTCCTTGTAACTGTTTTACCCATTTCTCCATCTTCTAGGGCTAACCCACTTTATTTAATTAGTCAAATCATAATGTTTTTTCCCTCGACTAACTTCTTGTTGTAACCAGTTTATTATTTATTTAATTTCTTATTGGAACAACTTTACCCATGATTAACTCCTAGTTACAACCAATTTGACTAGTAAACTTCCTCTAGGATATTCTAGAATAATTGACTTCTTTGACCTTCTAGGGGCTTCTAGATAACTCAAAAGGGTTCTCCAAATTCACAAAGCCATAACTCCTTGGCCATGAGGAGTTATGTGACGTACCACATATCACTGAAAACAACACGACATGTACTATCCATAAAAAATAGTCTCACCTACCAAATCACTGATGTTCATGCCTTAATTCCTCAAACAAACACGGGTTCCATAATCATACCTTTGGAATAAAAGACTTCTCCAAGGGTTTACATCAATCTCTAAGGGTTGAAATCAATCTCCAATATCACTTTCCAAGGGTTGACATCAATGAAAACAACCTATCCAAACAAATTATCCATCAATCTAAACCAATTTTCCAACAATCTAAATCAATTGTCCAATGATCTCTCCCTTTGGCATTGATGGAAACACTTAGTCATGACATTACTCATGCTCATGCTCCCTATGATCATTTCTCCTCCTCAATGTTTCTATCTCTCCCCCCTTGGACATCAATGGAAAAGGGTATCTCCCTTTGGGGTTTCTCGCCATACTAAACTCTCCTTGAGGATGCTCCCCCTTTCTAAATTGTCCTTGGGGATTCTCCCCCTATATAAATTGTCCTTAGGGCTTCTCCCCCTATATAAATTGTCCTTGGGGCTTCTCCCCCTATACAAATTGTCCTTGGGGCTCCTCACCTTGTCTCCATGCCTTTGATTACTCTCTCTCTCCCTTTGAAAAAGGATTAAATATCCCTGTCTATCTGACATTGTACCTACTTTAACCAATACTGGTTAAAAAAATACCTCCCTATGTGGGTGTGTCTCCCTATCTCTATGCTACTAATATTCCTTTCTGAATCTATCTCTTTGATGACTTGTCTAAACATTGTTGTGTAGATCAATATAGATATTCTTGTACCTTCTTCCTTTAATAGTTATTGTCCATTGGTGCTTCCTCATGTAAATCAACTGACATATATAAAAATAATTCAATATTAAGCATTCAAATAATCATCCAAAATTCTCTAAACCAATCTCTGAATCAATATCTGAACCTCTCTCTAAACCAATATATGAAGCCATTCTCTCATCCACTTTCATATGTTTGTTCAAACCTTTTAATCCATCTATGTCCATATTGTCCAAGACTCTGAAATGTCAAATGTGTCCATTGGTCTTCTCTAACTCTGTAACATCAATCTGAAACACTTCATATTGCTCAAAGGATAAATATATTGTAAGGTACCAGATCTATTATATTAGCATAATAGATAAATAATGCAGAGAATAATACCGAGATAGCAACATAATATGAAAATATTGCATAGATAACAGTTGAAAAACAAATTATATGGAACCACAACATCATAATTATACCTTTATTGATAGGAAACAATATTCACTTGCCTCTTTGAGGGGGAAACCTCCAGCAGAGTAGAGCTCTATTACAATAATTTTTCAAGAAAAAACTTCTCATACACTCTACTCTTATTTATACTAAATCTATCTATCCAAAAGAACAATCTAGAGGAAGAACCTTCTAGAAGCGGAAGCTTATATTAGGTATTCTTACAATTGACTTATTCCTCCTTATTGCTAGGACTTATTAATATTGAACTTTATTAAATGGAAATATATTATTCTACCCACTTCAGGGGTTAGGTAGGTTAGGTCCCTAACATTCCCTCCCCCTTCAAATCAACCTTGTCCTCAAGGTTTGAGATGGGAAAATTACTGTAGAATGGTAGTTGTCTCCCAGGTGGCATCGACATGACTTGTATCTTTCCACTGGAATAACACTTCCTTGATGGTTCACTGATGAATATGACGCTCACGCTGGTCCAAAACTGCTTGTGGCTGCAACCATATGGATCCTTCTTCATCCAACTCAGGAAGGTTCGTTTGAGTTTGGCACTTAGTTCCAATAACCTTCTTTAAGCAGGATACATGAAAAACATGATGGATCTTAGAAGAACTAGGAAAAGATAACTGATAGGCCACCAATCCCACGTTCTTGAGAACTGTATAAGGACCATAAAATTTGGGCACCAATTTATGCAAGTGTTCAACCTTGAGTGAATTTTGTTTATAAGGTTGTAGTCAAAGAAATACCTGGTCTCCTTCAACAAATTGATGTTCTTAGCAACCTTGATCGGCTTGTTTATTCATGCAATTCTAAGCCATGACCAAATTCTATTTGATGCTATAGAGAATATATTCTTGAACTATAAGTGTTTGGTCAACCCCCTGAACCTTTGAGAGACTTGGCATGTAGGAGAGAAAAAAAGGTGTCTTTTCAAAAGGAGTCATGTGAGTAGTGGTATGGTAATAAGTGTTGTACCACCATTCATTTAATGTTAACCATTGAGCCCACTGATTTTTCCTTTTAGAGGTAAAACACCTCAAATATATCTCCAAACACTTGTTGAAAAATTCAGTTTGACCATCAGTCCGGGGATGATAAGTGGTGTTGAGATGCAATTGGGTACCCTGTAGCCTAAACAATTCTTGCCAATTTTTTTTGGTGAAAATGGGGTCTCGATCAGAAACAATAGAATGAGGCATGGCATGAAGCTTGAAGATATGATCCATGAAAATTTGAGCCACAATGGATGTAGTAAATGGATGTTGAAGAGAACAGAAATGAGCATACTTGGAAAGACGATCAACTATCACCATGATGACTGACTTATTGCCTGATTTAGGTAATCCCACATTGAAATCTATAGAGATGTCCCTCCAAATAGTGGGTGGGATCGGAATTGGTTGGAGTTTTCCTAGGGATTTGATTGTTTCTCCCTTATTACATTAAAAAACATCACATTCTACCACAAAAGTGTGAACGTCCTTTTTCATGCCATCCCAGAAAAAAATAACGTTTGAACCTGTCATAAGTTTTGGTAAACCCTGAATTCCCAGTTGTGGGAGTAGCATGAAGCTTAGAAATTACCTTGGATTTAACTTGTCACTGTTTACTTAAATAAAAATGACCTTTGTAGCGAAGCTCATCATTGTTCTAAGAGTACCCTGGGGAAACTAGAGAATTATCTTGCACTTGTTGGATTAGATGCGAAATCTTAGGATCTTATAGCCATTCTCAGTGAACAGCTTGGACTCAATCTAGTACAATGAAGGATAGGGAGAACAAGGATCCTTCATATTCATATTTTCAAGAAAGATTGTCAGCAAACACATTTTCTTTACCTTTCTTGTAAATAATCTCATAATCATATCCAAAGATCTTAGTTACCCATTTTGTTTCTCTAGAGAGGAAGGTCATTTCTCTAGAAAATACTTGAGGCTTTGATGATTTGGCTTAATTTGGAAGTGGTTCCCCAAGAGATAAGGGTGCCAAATATCCACTACATGCAGAATAGCCAACATTACCTTTTCATAGATTGATTGGCCCAAATGGAGTTCTGACAATTGTTTGATGGTAAAGGACAAAAGTCTTCCCTCTTGCATAAGGATTGCTCCAATTCCTCTCCTGGAGGCATCACATTGCAAGACAAAGGTCTTTGTGAAATAAATAAGGACCAAGACCAGAGTAGTTCACATAGCCTCCTTACATGCTTGAAATTACATATCAGTTGTGGGAGTCCAAGTGAAGTAATTCTTTTTAGGTAGAGAAGTGAGAGGTGCCACAATCTTTCCATAATTTTGAACAAAATTGCAATAATATCTGGTTAAACCCAGAAAAAAATGCAATCTTTTGATAGTCTTAGGGTGAGGCCAATCCTGCATTGCTTCAATCTTCTTAGGATCCACCCAGAAACCAGCCTTGCCAACAATATGAACCAACTACTTGACTTATGAGGAACCAAAGGCACATTTAGATTCTTCAAGGAAAAGTTGATGCTGAGAGAGTAGATGAAGAACTTGATCCAGATGGGAATTATGGGATTACCAAATTTTACTATAGATGAGAATATAATCAAAGAAAACTAAGAAAAAATGACAGAGAAAAGGATGGGAGACATGATTCATGATTCTTTGGAAGGGGGAGGGGGAATTACATAGGCCAAAGGACATGACGAAGAACTCATAGTGACCCTCATGAGTTCGAAAGGTAGTCTTGGGGATGTCCGTGTCTTGCATACGTATTGTTAGGACCTAGAAATGTCCCCTTTTCACTACATCTTTTGCCCATTCAACCTTCTCATTCCTAAGATAAATGACTATTATAATGAGTACTAAGACCCTTTTGCCCAAGGTATCAACTATTAATCTCGCTTTTATATTTTCATTTACTTACTATGTTTGATTGGTAACGTTCACATATTTTACCCATGAAATGATTTAACTATTGATCAAAATGCTTAGAACAACCCACTTCGAGAAACTCGCTGCTATTATAGCTATGCGCCAATCTTGGAAGTTGTTACATGACTCCTGCAATAGATGCCACCAATATTGTAAGCTGTTACATGACTGGTGCAATGGATGCCACCAATCCTGGAAGCTGTTACATGACTACTACAACAAAAGCCCGTCAATCCTAGAATCTATTACAACAAACACCACCAGTCTTGTTGTTATACGACTGCTACAACACCTACTGATTAGATATGCTGGCTCACGATGTTGATCAAGGAGAGTTCTAGATTTTGTATTAATGATATCAAATGAATAGCTTGAGAATCAGGGATTCTCAAGACTGTTTTGTTTATGTTCTACTGAATGACTCTGACTTTAAATAGCAGAGCTTTTGTAATGAAAAGGAGTTTTTTTTTACTGGAGAAAGAAAAGTAACGCTTATTGTACACATAAATTTTTGGAAATTGAATGAAAGAGTGGATTGAATTCCTTTAGCAGACTGTAACCTATTTCTTTGAGTGGATTCAGTGAGAAGGAAAGGGCCCACCTTCCTCACTGATTCCCCTCTACTTTGAATTCTAGATTAGTTGTTTTAAATGTGAATGATTTAACTATTAGACATTCCTAGAATACAACTACTATTACAATTTAGTTCCTTCTTGTTAGATGCACATAAATTTCTCTAATGAGAATTAGAAGTCGATTGTTGAACATTGCTGAAGAACTGCTTTCCCTTTTTCTGCATTAGATTAAGATCTTGTTTCCGAGAAATAAAAGTGTGAAGTACCTTCTTGCAATAAGTAGATTTCCTTTCTGCAAATAGTATAGAACTTCTTCCTACAAAAGTAAATTAGAAAGTTAGATTAGAGTAGGAAATCCAGGGTTCTTATACATTCATCAGTTTAGATTGCAATTATGATTTCAAATTTGTAGAACTCCAGCTGTATCAGCAAAACTTTGTTAGTGATAATGTTTGTTTCCCTACTACAATTAGAGTAGAGATGCTTTCATAATCTAGCATAGATTTTGCACAATTATCTTGAAATAACATACCTCCCTAGGTTGACAATTTATATTGAACACTTTGATTTTCTATTCAATTAGACAATTAAAGTGCCCAACATTTTGGCATTGTTGTCGAGGAAGATAATTATAGATTTTGGTAAGCACATTAGTTTTCTTACTTAGGAATGAATAGTCTGCATGAATCATGAAACGTGATAATGAATCCCCCAAAATAATAACCTTATAGGTACCAAAGGATGTGGAGGAAGAAATCCTAACATACTAGGAAGAAAAACCATTGTTGATGAGATTATAGCCAGAGCAGATTCTTCTTTCGGATCCATTTTTTGCCTTGCAAATCCTCCAAGAAGACGTGATCCACAGTCAGCAAAAATACCCCTTATCGAAACATCATTCTCATCAAGGGCTGCAGCTGAAGTCGAAGCTGAAGATTTGTCACCAACAAATCAACAAGCAACATTGGAGAACATTGAAGATCAAGGAAGTATAGCCTGGAACAGGGAAAATCTTGAAGAAGCTATTTATCAGATCAACGGTCGGATAGTCACTAAAGAAGAGTGGGATGTTGTTTGGAGAGAAAGAACACATATGGAGAATCAAGGGATGATGAAGAAGAGCTCTATCAAGAGAATCCATAGAACAACGAGGATCAGGTAAACAATGAAAATACTATCTCTACCCTAGTTTTTCCTATTTCTGATGTTCCCACATGAGGGATGGCTCCTATGAAAAATATACCTCTCTCAGCTCTCCTAAATTTTCATGGATTATCTACTGAAGATCCGGATGAATTTCTATTTGAGTTTGACATTTTGTGTAGAAGCTATGACTACACTACCACTGCATAGAAGCTTAAACTATTTCCAGCTACATTAAAGGGTAATGCGTTAATATGGTTCATGAGCCTTGGAGGAGAAAACATGTCAACATGGGTACAAATGCGACAACTTTTCCTGAAAAAATACCAAGACTATTGTCGAACAAGGGAACGAAGAGAGGAACTATTCAAGATGTCACAGAAGGAGGACGAGACCCTTGAAGACTTTGTGGAGTGACTCCAATATAATCTACAAAGGTCTGGACATCCGGATGTGAGTAAGGACATTCTGAAAACCATTTTTCTAAATGGAGTTAGAGAAGATTGTTTAGATATGATGAATATTCTTGGCAAGGGAGATATATCTAAGGAATCCTATGAGGACATTGTAGATCTCTGCAAAAGATGTTCTCGAGGATCTACAAGGAATAATTCAACTACCAAGGATACCACTTTTTCAAGGGTACAGAAATCAGCCAATGGAGGAGCAACAAGAGCAGAAATAGGTAATCTATAAGAAAATTTCAAAACAGAGATGATTAACTCTTTTGCCTCACAAATGGATAATTTGTAGGTCAAACAGAAACAAGCAGAATCAGAGAAAGTATTGTGCATTTTCTGTCCGAAATGCAGAAGGAAACATCCACCACGGGAGTGCCCACTGAACAATGTCTAGGTATGCCTTATTTATGAATTAGACCATGCCACTGACCAATGTCCTTCTCTACCAGGTGTAAAAGCATCAATGAAGGAAACTAATGAGGAAGCAAAGGCTATCTATCTAATAACACAAAGAATACAATTAAAATCAAGAGGTCAAGGTATGAACTCTCAATTCTCTCCTCCAACATTTAATTATTGGAACAATCAGCTACCATATGGCCAGACAAATTCCCCCCCTCCAAATCAAATGCCACCCTCTTATCATGAGCCCAATGCATGGTTACATATGCCCCAAAAATAGAATCACTATGGGCAATGGAACCCGTACAGAAGAGGCCCTCAACAAAAACTCAGTTATCAAATCCATCACTAACCAAACCCCTATCAACAATAGTTCCAACCCCCATACCAGTAGCAACAGCTACAATTGCATCCCAATGCCTCACCAAACAATCCTCCCTTATGACCTCAGATTCCTTTGCAACCTAACCCAAACCCAAATAATAAGGTCATTCAGAACATAGACATACATAATGTACCATCCTTATCTATTACTCATATGCCTTGTGATGAAATAAAATTAAGATCAGGGAGAATAGTTGAGCCAATAATTGAAGATGCTCCATCTTCAGAATCAGATAAGGAATCAGGGGAGAGACCATCTGCTGATACAGAAGAAATTGACCAACCCATTATAGAATCAACAGACCCACCATTCCTTGAAAGACTGAAAATTACCAAGCCTGTGGAATTACCATCTTTCAATCTCTTAGGAGAATTACAAAATCTTCATGTTAATATTCCACTACTGCAAGCGATAAGGGATGCCCCTATTTATGCCAAGACTGTGAGGGACCTCTGTATCAGAAAACCTAGATGAAAACCTAAATATCCCCTCATAGTGCATGTAGTGGAGGATTTTTCTGAGCTGATGTTAGGAAAAAATACACCTATTAAATATGGTGACCTAGGAAACCCTACAGTCACTGTTAAAATTGGACAGACATCTATTCCACATGTACTAGTTGACTTAGGGGAAACAATTAACATCATGCCAATAGAAACTATGCAGTTGCTGCAACTCAAAACAAAAATCCGACCTACTCCTACTGTTCTAGAATTAGCTAATCGCTCTACCATCAGACCAGAAGGAGTAATCGATGATTTAGTCATTTTAGTGGACTCATGGGAATATCCTGCTAATTTTGTTGTTTTGCAACCCAAATCCCGTCTGGGAGGCCATCCTCTAATTATGGGATGACCATGGTTAGCTACAGCTGATGCTTTCATTGGTTGCAGTTCTGGTTCCATGACCATCTCTGATGGTTATGACACAAAAAAACGTACCCTGTATCCTCATGCTACACCCAGTGCAGAACCTGAAAATTCCATATGGATGGACACTAAGGATGGAAGTGCTCTGCCTATGCTAACTATAAGAAAGGCCCTGAGTTTCAAATATGAGATGGAGGATGAGTTAATCAATTGATTTATTTGTGACCCCTCTTCTGTTACACAGAACACGCACCACCAGTTGATCAGAGTCTTTGACCCTATGACCCAGGAAGAAATGAACTCGGAAATGTTCTCAGAAACAGCTGACAATCAAATTGATTCAGCTGTAACTACAGCCGCTGTAACAATGAACATTGTAACATCAGATGACGAAACAAAAATAGATGAATTATTTCCTAGAGTCAGTTCTAAGAGCATCATTGTGGAAGTCGAACCTGGAAAAACCTTGAACATCAATCCCAATCTCTCCACTGCTGAAACTCGTTGATTGATGAAATTAATGACTAAACATAAAGAATCATTTTCCTGGGATTACATGGATATGAAAGGCATTCCCTTTGAACTATGCACCCACCATATATACATCAAAGAAGAATGCCGACCCATTTTCCAACCGCAAAGGAGGATGAACCCAAACCTTAAAGAAATTGTTAAGGAAGAACTTCAGAAACTTCTCAACGCCAGATTCATCTATCCTATATCAGACAACGAGTGGGTATCACCGTTGGTTATTGTGCCTAAAATGAATGGTAAGTGGAGAGTGTTTGTGGACTATAGATCCCTAAATAAGGCCATGCAGAAGGATCATTTCCCTCTGCCATTTATTGATCAGGTTTTAGACAACCTAGTTGAAAAAAAAATATTTTCTTTCCTAGATGGATTCAGTGGCTATAACCAAATAAAAAATTCCCCACAGGACCAAGATAAGACCACCTTTACCATCCCTTGGGGTACATTTGCCTACAAGGTTCTCCCATTTGGCTTGTGTAATGCACCAGCCACTTTCTAGAGAGTTGTGATTGGTATTTTCTCTGATATGGTGAATCTGTATGGAAATATTCACGGATGACTTTACACCTTATGGTACTGATT
>JASDQU010689378.1:13469-24565 GCA_032191745.1 Picea mariana | reverse complement strand
AAAACTGTACAAATAACCTGTCCAAACAACCTATCACAACAACCCATCCCATCAATCTTATCAACCAAATCAGATCCACTCACCAAGATCAATCACCAAGACAACTCTCAACCATATGCACAATATCACGAAGATGTGCATCAACCAAGCATAACACAACAACTCATAATCATCACCAAGATCAATATGTGCTGCTAATAATATACCAAGACAAGTATGCTACATCATCCATAAACCATGTGGCAACAATACTACTAACAAGTGTCTCCAACCATGTACCCTTGTGTAGTGGTCTTCCTCACAAATCATACAAGGAGATTTATGCTTCCTTGTCGGTTGAGTATCGACAGACTTAGGATCATCCTACTCGTTAGAAGGTTTGTTGGATTTACCCTTGTTTTTATTCTTAACTCCTAGTTGTTGAGATGATGTGGATTGGACTGCATTCACCTCAGAGGTTTGAGCAAGATAAAAAGTAGTGTTGGCTCTTGGAATAGAACTGGGTTCCAGAGCAGGCTTGATGGATCATTTGACAGATGAGGAGTGTGAGGGATCAGATCATAAAGTGTGCGGGACTGGGAGTAAACCAAGTCCAAATACTACACATGGCTAATAGCCTGCTCCTAAATAACCATTTTTCCCATAGAAACATCACAGGCACTGGGAGGAAAGAGCGACTTTGTAAACCAATCCGCAAGGAGTTGCTCCAGAATTGGAGCCTTAATAAACCATCTCCACCACCTCCACTCATGAATATGATCAGATATGTGGGTAGAAGAGGATTGTCAGAGTGAGGTCAAAATATCTGTACCAGTCTCGTACCATATCGACAACTAAAAATGTGTGAGGAAATCCATGGCAATAGAATTAAAGTCGACAAAGGAGTTACATGACATTTCAATATACCATTTCGTTGCTGCACCTGTAAGTGTTCTTTGAAAAAGTCTAAGATGAATGGAATCACTCACCAAAGAGTTGGAAGAAAACCATAAATGGAAAGTCATAACATGATTGTTAGGATCTTCTCTGGGTTTTCTGTCAAATTCCAGAATATCATATGGTAATTTGGTAGGGATGGCGGGCTAGAACGAGGCATGCAAGATGGGATAGTTTGTCAAATGTGACAAATCTGGAAGATCTAAAGTAGCCAATAATGGTAGCTATTGGTTAGGATGTTGATACTGGTGATAACCATATTGTGTGGGAACACCAATAGGACCATATCTAGGTTGCGGTGAGTTTGAAAAGCTAGATGGTCCTCCCATGTAAGGTGGCTACCCGGGTTGTCCACCCATGTAATGTGGTTGTCCTGTTTGTCCACCCATATACTGTGATAGAGCGGATGGACCTCCTACATACATAAATTAATCTGATGGTCCCCCAATGTGATGTGGTTGGACTGATGGACCTCCCATATATTGTGATTGAAGGGACTGTTGCATTAGAATCGTGGGGTTGACAAATTGATAAGGCATAGTTCCTTGCTGAGGATTGCCCACTGGATTGGGTCGAGCACACAAAGGATTCACAACTCCTGGATATGGTTGTCTAGGATACATGCAGTGGTATTAGCAATAGAAGAACTTGGAGGAGCATATTGGCCCCAGACTTGTTGATGTTGCAACCATGTAGGTTCCCCCCCAATAAAAAGTTTCCCTGCAACTGAAGATTGCCCCCCAACTGAATATTGGCCTCCCATTGAGGGTGTTCTAATATGTGATGTATGAGATGGAGGTTGATTAGCTTGTGTAACCGTGGTTGTGTGAATGACTTAATTTCTAGCCATTTGACTGATGGAATGACCAAGTAAGGCACTTGGTGTGTGCATGTGCGGAAATAGTGAAGCAGGGATATGGCATGACTCATGTGCAAAGGGAGATGAATGCACAAGCGGTTAATTCAAGGTTACCTAGGTCAATGATATTTCTAGTAAATTAGAAGCACCAAAAATATCAATTACAAAAGTCATGGAAAAGATGAATTCTCAAGTCCTTCAGGAAAACCAAAAATTGGTGGATTCATACCAAAAGATGGTGTAGTGGTTGAACTGGGCAGTAAATAATAAGAAGAATAGGTGTCAAAATATATCATAGATGGTGGATCATTGAGTGGTAGGCTGAGTGGATCATTAAAAATCGAATTTGTGTAAGATTCAAAGCTTTCTACAAAGGTTGGGACCAGTTCTTCAACATGTTGTCCATTTCTAGGAGCGATGCTCCCAGTTTCAGAAGTGCAATCTATGATCATTGCTTTGTAAGAAAGATTGTGTTGAGGTTCCTGAATGTCAGGTTCCATACCTTGTATACTGTGAAATATCCGATCCTAAGGCCGACTATGAAAGTCAAAGAAACACACCCCTATGAAAACTAAAAGCAATCAACCAAGCAACAATAGACTCAAGGATCTTCCGAAGACGAGATATCAAGCCGTCAACGAAGAAGTGAGAAGCAGTTACCCCGACCTACATGTAACAACCCTTCTTGGTGAAATCAACCCTCACTTTCACAGGATCACCCTCTAAGGGTATTGAGAGTGTGATATGACATCTTCCCCAGGTACCGTGGGAATCCCCCCACAGTCACCTCTGTAGGTATGTAGGAAATGCCACTAAGGATACCAACTCGTAGTAAGCCTCTAGGTGGGACTGGATGTATATGTAGGATATCTAAGTCCAAATATTTTCAAGAGAATTGAAGACAAGTGGACCGATATGACTCCAGAGGACCTCAAACAGATTCGGAGTTCACGAAGCACTGAGACCAAATGAAACCACTGGTTTCTCAAGAAAAAATTCCAATATACGGTCTCTCCGCTACAATTGGTTAATATTTGGAGGGGTAATATTCGTTGCTCTCCAACACGTGACCTCGTGTTTAGCCTTTGCATGAGAGGGGGTTCCCAACTATGCTTATACAAAAGTTGGATTTGTACGCTCTTTAGTGCTCTACAATCTGTTTAATATTCCTGGACAATTTACTCACTTCACCTAGTCCAAAGACCCTAATCCTATGCTACTGTTGGTGTGCTAAAACCAAAAAATGTTCTAGTTGATTTTATTAGCACGTGGTTGATTTTAATGGATTTTAACTCAAAGGGTTCATGGAGATGAAAGTGATGATGTGAGAGACTCGACTCCAAATAGAATGCAAAATAATGAAATGCAACTTATTTTTTTCAATGAATTCTATGTATGGGAAGGAGAAGAGTTCTATTCTTCTTAACACAAGTAAGCACTCAAAACAATGCAACATTCAATTCTAGGATCACGATGAGGCCAAACTACAAAGAGAATGTTTCCAAAAACCGAAATGCACATGCAAAACTAGCTCTGTTTCCAAATATGCCAAAACAAACTTCCTAATGAATGCAAAATTTCTTTATTTGGTTAGGTATGAAAGGATATATGCAAACTTTTCCCTTCTTAAATTTCAGATGTAAGAGATTTATATTTGATACAGAGAACTACAAAGGAAAAAATAAATCAAACAAAGAGCACTCAAAGTGATGAGAATTGAAAGACAACAAGTAGGATATAACTTGTTCAATCAATACTTCAAACATGCAAAAGATAAAGAAGACAAACACTCACGGAAATCCTCAAACAATGAACAAAAAGAAACATAAATCAAGCTGGGTTGTGGTAAGAAAAAGAGTCCTAATCATCCAGAAAGGTGAGATGTTTCAATGAAGACAAGAGGGCTCAATACCAAGCAACCTTTTCAAACCCTAGTTGACGAACAATCCTAAAAAGCCAAGAAATCTGAAAGCTTTGCAAGATGAAGATCAAACAAACTCAAAGGCAATAAGAACCAAGGGATCCTGTTAACCCTAGGGGACCACAACTAGGAGAAAATTTGCAAACTCAAAGGATACAAATAAATGAGTGATAAATGTCAAATTCACAGGCCAAACAAATTCAAATATAATCAATGAGTCTTTGGAAAAAATTCCTTCAAGATCAGACAGAGAAAGAGTAAGTAGAAAAGGGGCAAAAACACCAAAATAGGGGGAATGGTGCCCTTGTTCTGATCTAGATTATTTTCAGAACAAAATGGAAGCAAAGATATTGCAATGAAACACATATTAAAATGGCTATAAACAAGTAAATACAACAATATATGATTTCTATTATTGAACAAAATCTATAGAGACTGTAAAAATACAGAGTGCAAGACTCGCTAGAATGGTGGTAGCTTTATCTCTGAGAAGAGATGTGACGGCTACGCTCATTCACAAGAAGATGATTACAATGAGGCTCTGAAGGCCTTTTTATGATAAACATGAATGCAAAAACCATAGACATCCAAAAACCTAGGAGATGAAGCGCCAAAAGTCATGTGGGCCCCATTGGGGTAAGTTAGTACATTAACTTCCCGGGGTCGTAACTTTTGCATACGATCTCCATTTTAGGTGCATGATAGCCCGTTGGAAAGGTATTTTCTATAAATACACATTATTCCATCAAACTTTGACTCTGTCCACAATTTGACTATGACAAGCCAATACAATGTTGTTTAGAGCCCCAAAACAGCCCTGGAAGTACATAAAGATGTACTGACATGAAAACTTGCAAAACAAGCCAGTTGGAATAGGTGGGCGGACACCAATATCCACTTGGATGCTGTGTAGGGATTCAGGATAGCCCCGTAAGTGCAAAACGTACACTTACAAAGAAATTTCCCTATTACAGAGAAATGTGTTGAACTGAAAACTGTCAATATTAACCAGTTGGAATTTGGAACAGGTGGGTGGCCACCAATATCCACCTGGATAAATCCCCCCCCCCTTAGGAAACAATGGTATCCATTGCATTGAGTTTCCGGGGAAGAGGGAAAAACATTTTATGAATATGAATCTTGGTGAGCTGCGTGCCTTGTTGAAGAAGTTGCATTGCTTAGTCTATGGAAGGCTGTCACGAACCTGTTGTTGGCGGGGTTGAATCTATTGCACCAACCTATTGTCTTTGGGCTTGACAAGGCATTGTGTAGGCACCATTGTAGGTGGAGAAAAAATATCTACTTTTTATTCTACAATCTGCTTCTGCTAGATAGAAGGTGCTGAGGCTGTAGTGGCCTTCTGTGCATCCTTTGAATAGACTGGGAAGATGATGAATTTTGCAGTATGAGAGATTACCTTGCGGTAATGTTTTGGTGGAAAAGTAGTCGGAACTACCTCTGGTATTCTGTAGAACTGACCCCCAGAGTAATAATGACACTATGAGGTCAATACTCATACATAACATGACGTTTCCACATATATGGTTGTCCCAAAAAAACATCACAGACATCAAGAGGGGAAACATCACACACTACCTCATCCTTGAATGGTTGGATGCCATAGGACATGCGACACTGCTCGCTAAGATAGAGATATCATCCCCTATGAAGCCACCCAATGTTGTATGGCTACGGGTGTGATGCTATTAATAACCCCAATTGTTTGACGACCTTAACTGAGATGAGGTTCTTCTGGCTACCTTTATCAACAATGAAATACAATGGGGTCCCCTTCACCCACATTTGTGAATGGAAGAGGCACTTCCCCTCTTTAGGATCTACTGGTTCTTCTAGTTGAATTATTGTGGTCGCGACAACAACAGTAGGGTCTGCATTAATGATCTGTCTGTTTTCAATATTTTCTCGATCAGATTCTGAATTAGGGTTCGACTCTTTGTCTTTGACCTCAACCACCAATGACTATTTCGAGTGACATTCATTGGTGTTGTGCCAAGGGATTTTGTGGAAGTCGCACCACTTCCCAGTGTCATTCTTCATTTTTTCTTTACCCTTCTTTTAATGTGTCTTGGAATGGTTGTTGGAAGGATGTTGGTTAGGGTCGTCTTTACCATGACTTGGTTGTTGTGGATTTGCTAACCCAAACTCCCATTTGTTCTGGTGATTAATTTTTTGCTCGATTTTGACAACATATCGATAGGGATCTATCGATGATGAGATGTTTAGGAAATCCATTTCGGTTTAGATGTACCTATGCAGAGCCCCATGGTATTTTAGAATCAAACGCCGCTAAGAGTCTTTGATACCCAACTTGGTGCGCAAGGTATCGAAATTATTTGTGAACTCTGACACTATTTGGCTCTTCTCTTACCTCAGTGTGGTCCATCTGATGCACTAGTCTTCATAGTTGTCAACATGGTAGTATTTTTCCTTGACCACATCCACAAAATAATCCCAAGTGGGATCAACCCCATATATTCCAGATTCCTCTATGGAACTTTTCTCCCAGTAATTTTCCCACCAATGTTTGAGATGGGGGAGAGCCTTGAGGAGTGCGAAGGTGATCTTTTCCCTGTCAGAAAAATTGTGAACAGAGAAATAACCTTCTAGCAGATTCAACCATTTTTCTAAGGCATCCACATCTATCTGACCTTCAAATATGAGAATATAAAAATTAACTTGTACTTTGAAGGGAGAGGTTCCTACAAAGTGGCCACTTGATGAAGATGCACTTGTTTCTATTGATAGGTGTTGAAGGATGTGGGAAAAATTCTCCATCATTTCGTCCCTTTGTCATGTGAGAGCTTGGTTAAACAACATGTTAATAGAATATTCTGCTCCACCATTTTTATTTTCTGCTGCCATAGGGGTTTCTTGGGTGTGCGAGAGTGATTTTCCTCAAGAGAGACAAACCCGAGACCCAACTTGCTATACTCGAACCTCATTAGAGACATGCACTGAAAAATGATCAAGGGCAGCCTACTCTGATACCACTGATCCAGATTATTTTCAGAATGAAATGAAAGCAAAGATATTACAATGAAAAACACATAAAAATTTTTAGAAATAGAGAAATAAAACAATACATGATTTCTATTAACAAACTAAATGAACAAATACTGTAAAAATACAGAGCATAAGACTCGCTAGAATTGTGGAAGATTTATCTCTGAGAAGAGATGTGACAGCTACGCTCATTCAAAATAAGATGCTTACAATCATGCTCTGAAGGCCTTTTTATGATAAACATGAATTCCAAAACCTTAGACATCCAAAAACCTAACCCTAGGAGATGAAGTGCCAAAATTCATGTGGGCCCCTTTGGGGTAAGTTACTACATTAAATTCTCGAGATCATAACTTTTGCATAAGATCTTAGTTTTAGGCGCGTGATAGCTCGTTTGAAAGGTATTTTCGAGAGCTACACATTATGCTATCAAAATCTGAATTTGTCTATAGTTTGATTGTGGCAAGCCAAGAAACACTGTTTAGAGCCCCAAAACGGCCCTGAAAGTACAAAAATGTGTACTGACATGAAAAATTCCAAAATAAGCTAGTTTAAATAGGTGGGCGGCCACCAATATCCACTTGGATGTTGTGTATGGCTTCAGGAGATCCCCGTAAGTGCATTAACTACACCTACAAAGAAATGTCCCCATTACAGAGAAACATGCTGAACTGAAAAATGTCAATATGAGCCAGTTGGAATTTGGAACAGGTGGGTGGTGACCAATATCCACCTGGATCATGTTCTCAAGAAGACAGGGTGCTAGTTAAGGGAATGACACTCTATATGAGGGTTTAGGGGGGATCTAGTCAGTTTATAATGGCGCCCTCTGACAGGTTTATGGGGATTTCCAATGAGATAAGTGGCTCCCTGGTATGAACTGCAGGGGAGTGCCACCCTTATGAAAAGTTTAGAAAATTGCTCAAAAAGGATAAAAAATCAGAAAATTCAATAAATGACTCTATGACATCTTCAGTGAAGAAGAGAGAAGGGGAAGTAGATAATAATCAAGCAACAAACAAGATCTAAAAGGTAGGAAAAGGATTTAATATAATCCAAGAAAAGACTAGTCAAAGTCCTTCCCTAGTGGAGTTTCTAATTTCTGTTACAGAATATTTCCCTCGTGGACAGGTGAAACCTCCCTTGGATTACAGACCCCTATACCAATATATAAACACTACAGGTGGACACTAACATTCCTTTGAATTCAATTTAACCAATTAGAAAGAGAGAGGGAGAAATAATGCGATGCAACTTGTTTCGAAGTTTGTCCTCGCTGCTTCCAATATGAGCTTGATCTCCAAATTCCTTGCCACAACTTGATACCTACAATAGGTAGAAAACATAAACCACTACCTCCTACTCTAATTGATTAAATCAAACAAATTCATCTACGATGATTGAAGTGACAATAGACAAGCACATGGAAGAATACACAAGCTCGAAGGAAATATGCCAAGTATATTCAAATGAGAACCAAAAGAGAATAATTACAAACCATTGATGATTATGCAACACTTCTCCAATTTCTCCTCATCCAAATCCTACACAAATCTACCAATATCAAAGGTTTGATACCTGAAATCTTTCCCTAGATAAGAGGTTTGATATGATCCAATCCTTCTTGTTTTCACTTTGGAAAGCCCTCAATATATACGCTTGAGAGGCATGACAACCATGAACAAATGAGGGGTATGGTTGAGAATATGAATCCTTAGGGATTGGATCATATCCTAAAGTGAAGCCCAAGCATGAGGGTCGAACAACACTAACCCAATCTGAAGGAGCCGACCCATAGATTAAGGTGGAGGAGATCCCCCTTTTTCCTCAACAAGAATGACACTCCCCCCCAATTAGAGACATGGTGCCATTCACCAAAAGTGGCACTCCCTATACATGATCAAGGGAGCATCGATTCTCCCTACACATGGCCAGGTTGCACCACCCTTCATAAATGCTAATAAAATGGGTCGAATTTTCCAAGGAAAAAGCGTGTTTTGACCTAGAAATGATGGGTTTCCTCCTCCCATATGACTTATGGGTCATGAAAAACTATTTTAATGGTTTCAAGGTGTGGAAACACCCCACAAAGTGTATGAAACAATTGGGAAGGTGCATACGACACTTGCGGAAGTGCATGCGACACTTACCGAAGTGCATACGTGTTGGGCACATGCCTATTTTGAGAAGGAAGTCTATTTTGGGTGCAGGCCTATTTTTGAAGAAGGATCTGTTTTGGAGAAAGACCTATTTTTGGAAAGGAAGACCTAATTTTGGAGTGCGCACAATAGGTGGCAATAAAGTAGCATGAAGAAAAAGAAGGAAAAGCAACATGCAGGAGGAAAAACAATGTGGCGTGCAGGCAGGCCAACCTAACCGTGACAGGGTTAGGTTTTTTGATAAGAATTGTAACAGATATAAGCCTATAAAATAGTACAAATAAGGACCTATGAGGTATAATTGTGTGTGTGTGTGTGTGTGAGATAGGAAGATATCATATCATAACAAGGAGAATTGATTATCATGATTTTGTGGAATGGTTGATTGTAATAAGTTTGTAGAAGAGTCAATTAAGGTAGTCTATGAGGGTTAGGTCACATGCTAAGGAGCCTTGTGTGATCTAGTCAGTCTCACAGAGGGTTCTTACCCTCAATTTTGATTGTATTACTGAATATGTAATGTGTGCAGCGCAAGATTTTGCAGCAAAATAAATAAAAGAGAAAAGAAGTCAGATCTTTGTGGACATAGCCCTATGAGGGGGTGAACCATGATAAACCTTGTGTTATGTGTGATTGTTAATGAATGTTTTCTTTCTGTTGGTCTTAATCTTGTGAATGAATGGTTCAAGTAGCTATATCAACATGCATGCATAGGTTTAAAGATGAATAAATCATAGAAGAACTTGAATGATTAACAAAGATAATGTATAAGGAAGAAATAACATAATCCCAGATCCCCACTCATTCCTAGACTACAAACACTTGAGTATTGCAGTCACCCATAAAAGCTATCTCGGGTGAGACTGCGCTGTGCACCTTGTGTGCAACGTTGCCTTTTGGTTTACCAGGAGGGTCGATAGTTTTTGAGGTTTTTTTTGGAAACCTATTGAGATTCTGATGCAGCCGCCCTTCCCTTCTGGGGTTCTGCAACCTTCTGGTCTAGGATCTTTCTAATACTGAGTTAGATAGACTCTTCAGGTTCCTCTTTGAACCCAAATCAACTGTACACAAGCCCCTTTTCCTTTTGTATGTAGGTAATGTCAGACCCGCCTGGTTTCTATGGTCATGATTTGACTATGATCAATCTGCTCGTCGATCGACAGTTCATAACAATTTCAGGCCACCAACGTGCTCACCCTTTATGGAAGAATCCTGTCCCCACAATCTAAAAGTGATCACCTTATCTCCTTTTGATCATGCCCATTGATCTTCTGCCCGACGAGATCAACGACTCCAGTGCATTTACCTTCTCAGATTGACGACCCTAATTTACTTCGGATTTCTGTATTTTAGAAATCTCAAATTCTCTCTCTTCGCAAGCTCCTTTTTTCTAAGCCCCTTCTTCACATGTGTAGTTGGGAAATGACCTTATGTGACTACACAATTGTGGCCCACCTTTGACATTTTGAAGTCATCTCAACTCCTATCCTTGAAATGCTACGGGACCATTGATCTCTCGATCTTGACGGTACTGTCTAAACTGGTAGTTTAGATCTTCCCTTTCCAAATATACGGACCAGATCTACCTCCTCTGGATCAACATATGTGATATTCTTTGCGATTGGGGACTTTAAACTTTTCAAATCTCAAACCCTCGCTACCTGTGACTGATTATCTTCCAGAGTGGAAGATCTGCTGACACATATTCTCCCTAATCAATGGCTGTGCCCCTACTTTGAGACTTTGGTATCCTCAACCAGATCAACGGTCCTATGACTCCCTTCCCGATCGACGATCAAGATCTTCTTTGGGTCTTTAGACTTTTCCCCCTCCGCTTTTCTCCGGAGTTCCGGATCTGGCGCCTCACATCCACCTTCTCATCGACGACTACCGTCATTTCAGATTTCTGGACTTCAAAAATATCAAATGTCAAACCTCGCCTTCATCCATACTTCAATCTTCCAGAGTTGAAGATCTATGGACACCTATCCTTCTCAATCAATGGCCCTACATTTACTTCGGGTGTTTGACCTTTCAACTCGGATCAACGGTCCTGTGACCCTCTTCTTGATCAACGACCGAGATCTCCTTCGGGTCTTCAGACTTCTGAGATCTCAAATATCAAACTTCACGCTTTTTCCCAATTCTTTTATCCAAAGGTTACAATCCACTGACACATGTCCTCCTCGAATCAACG
>JASDQU010689378.1:0-12956 GCA_032191745.1 Picea mariana | reverse complement strand
TATTAGTTCTCAAACCTTGGTGGGTTCTCTCTTCTGAGTGTGCGAAGCGATAAGGCTCGTGCACCTTACTCTTATCAGACAACTGTTGATCTGCTACACTGTGATCCAACGACCACTGTCGCTTCTCCTCCTGAGCTTCTGATTTCTTACGACTTGGAAGATTTATTAGTGTTCAAAGGTTTCAAACCTTTGCTCCTCCTATGAGTCCAACTCTTGGATCTTTTTAACACTTATGAAAAGTTCTATCCCTTCTTATCTTGATCCTTAAAGGATTCCGATTTCCCACACACTCCTTGCATTCTTGGGATTTCGATAACTCATATTGAAGGATTTCTTGAAAATAAATTCTTCTCGCCCTCTTGTCATTCCTCTTGCTCGATGCACACCTTACATAGCTCTACAAAGTTATCAATGAATCTATCTCTTTCTGAACTCAACATAGAGTTCCTCCTGTGCACTCCTTGCACTTCTATTGATGAAGGTTCAACGATGTCTCTCCTGAGCTTCTCTGAGGTTAACTCACCTCTATCAATGCACTCCTTGCGGACAATGTGCACTCCTTACACTCGAAACTCAAAGACGATAAACAATTGAAACTCATACAATACTTCACCAGTTCATACATTCATAACATGAATGACATATAAAATCATAACGATAAACACAAATACATAAACACATCGTATGCATGAAAAACTGCTTTTCTATTATCTCTATGTGTCTATACAGATGTTTACAAAAACTAGATTGTAACAGAGTCTCAGTTCTCCCAAGTTCTCCTAACCTAACTCTATTCTGAGTTATGCTTCTTCTCTCTCCCTGAAATCTGATACAAGATCTCCTTACAAAAGAGGGCTCTACGAGCTTATCCTCTTCACCGCCTCAGTTCCATCATTGTCTCAGTTACGACACCATAATCCTACGAATCATTAAATAAATGATGATCCAGACCTGACTCATACCTAGACTTGATTACACGCAACCATTTAAGGTGACCCTATCCACTACCTGTACAAAGTCATGGTTCCATTCTTATGAACTTACAACACAAATCCCTAAAGGATCAAATTTCAAATTTAAAAATGAGAGGATCAATGCCGCTCCTTCTCTGAAATGCATGCTGATGTGTTGTAATGCTGGCACGTTGCTGAGGTGGAGCGATGCTCCTGTATCAAATCCAAACCTGGGTCAACCCAAGAAGAAGTTAAAGAGAGAAGCAACTGACAAATGGTTCCATTTCCAGTTGGAACTGAACGGGGTTGAGTGGATGAGATCCATGGAGGAAACATGCGAAGGATGAAATTATAGAAGGGAATGTTTAGGCCATGGAATCCAATGAAGGAAGATATTTAAAGATGGTTGGAAACAAAGAAACTTGATTTTGCGCAGAAGGACAACATAAACCCTAAGTTAACACCGCACAAATAACTCGACAAATATGTGTTTAACGATTTGCATGAGGTATTTTTCTGTGATTTCCCGCATTTGTTGCAGGAGTGGTTATTGAGATTAAAGGAAAACCACACTACTACATATTGGAAAAATTGCGATGATCTATTTGTGATGTTATGGACAAAATTGGCCATACTGTAAAAAAATAGAGGAAATTTAATTTTTTTTCTCCATACTGCCTGATATCGTCGCACTTGCGATGTACTTTTAAAATCATCACAAGAGTGATGATGTTCAAAATACTTTTCTCTTGCGACGATATCAAATGTCCGTCACACTTGCGACGGTGTGGACACTAGGTTCCCCCCCTAACGGTCACCCATTATTTGACAAAATCAAAATTGACCGTGTCAAATTGTCATCGGAACTGCGACATTATGTACGTCACACTTGTGATGGTGTGGACATTAGGTTCCCCCACCCAACTGTCACCCACTATTTGAAAAAGTCAACATTGACTTGGTCAACTGTCGTCGGAATTGCGACGCTATAAAATCTATAAATATATTTCATTTTACGGATGTTGCGACATGTTTGCTATAACAACGATGGTTGAAAAAGGGTATAAGCTCTTCTTGGCGAACAAAAAACAAGTTTTTTTTTTCATATGTTATAATATAAAAATATAATAGATATTATATTATACACCACTCAATTTTATAAGATATCATCAGTATATGTCCATGGGGAAGAATGTCAGAAAACATTAGAGGTGGGAAAAAAATTAAAGAGGGTAAAAAGGGTGACGGTAAATGTTATTGCCCTTGCAAAAATTGTTGTACTAGACATTCTGAAAGAGTTTTAATAGCAACAACTAAAAAACATTGTAGAAAATATGGGCACATGGACGAAGGATCAAATGAATACCATCCCATGGTAATTAGCTATATATATGTGTGTGTATATTCATTATCTATTTTAATATTAATTGTATTCTCAAAATTTTATACTGTTTATACATGCACTAATTTTTCATGATTGTTTGTAATTATAAAGTTAGATTCCTCCCCTAACTTTTTGCAGAAAGCACCAAGTAGTAGCAATTTTTTTTTTGTATAGGATGAGGAACATGAAATAGATAATGAATATAAAGTTAATGATCCCATGGAAGTAGATGACAACAATAACATAGTTCAAGATGATGGGACAAATCAAATGATCCAAGAGTTATTCAGTCATCCAGATGAGGATCATGGGGACAATAGTGATGGTATTTATGATGAACCTCTGATTGAAGAGGAAAATAAACGACTTTATAAAGGGTAAAGAGCAAATATTCTCTCCACTACATTGCTGCTAGTGAACTTAAAGGTTACAAATAATTTTTCGAACACTTGTATGGCATAGATCCTAAGGTATGTAATATGTTTCATCACATCTACATAAAGGTTCACTTTTTCCCATTTTTTTTAGTGTTAATTAATGTGTAAAATAAAAATGCAATATTTACAATTACTATTCTTTACATTAACTAGTTATTTCTTATGTTTTATATTGTTAGGTGAATTTTTGTTACCCTCGTCAAATATTTTACCTCCACATATTGAGATTTCATGCCATTATGAAAGACATTGGAATGGATTATCAAAGTAGAGATGCATGTCTTGATGATCATATTATATATTATGGACAGCATGTGTCGAAAAGAAAATGGCTTGTATGTGGTATCAATAGATATCGAACCGATCAAGTAACAAAAATGGTGCCTCGAAAGGTTCTTCGACATATTCCTATAATTCCACGATTGCAACGACTGTTGAGGTGCCAAATCATAACACAGTTTATGGATTACCATGCATGAAAGATAATTGAAGATGGAATTCTTCGAATTCCTACATATGGTTATCCATTTAAGGAAATTGCTGCAAAATGGCCAGAATTTACAGATGAACCTCATAATGTTATGATTTCATTGGCAACTGACAATGTTAATCCATTTGGAGAGCTTCGGTCTATTTACTCAGTGTGGCCTATTTTTGTTATCAACGATAACATTCCTCCTTGGATGTCAATAAAGGGGGATCACATAATGTTGACAACGATTGTTCCAGGTATTTGTTTACATTAAATTTTCGAATGTAAATATTTCATTTTTCTCTTTTTTTGCATAAATGTTTCATTTATTTATTTACGCATATATACATACCATGGTAGAAATTTTGTGTAATTTCAAACAATTATGTAAGTACCAAGTTAAATATATGAATGTGTATATCAAGCCTCTTATCGACAAGCTACTAAAGTTATGAGAGGGCATCACTATGTATGACATTTGTAAACTAATTGGGCAGAACAGATTTCAATGTCACGGAATAGTTTTATGGACAATTCATGATGCCACAGGACTAACACTTTTTTGTGGTATGTAATGTTCCATATTGCAAGCTTGAATAGTATATAATTAATTGAATATATCATGCATGTTGTTAAAATAACCCTTTCATATATTAATAAGTCACATTAATCCATCTGTTGCAGGTCTTCAAACAAATGGTAAATTTGCATGTCCAGTTTGTGGTCCTAAGATGAAATCTTGTCGGTCAAAAAGTTTAGGAAAGGAGGTGTTTTATGAGTACACACACTTCCTCTCTAAGAGCCATAAGTATCATACTATTGAAAAAGATCTTTTAAATGGGAAACAAGAGAATGGACTAAAACCACAAAGAATGACACCTCACCTACAGAAGTTGGCATATGACAGAATTAATCCTCGAGGTACACATTTTGTTTATGTATCGTAAATGGAATCATATTTTGAAATTTTATTTTAATTATTCAATTTATTTTACTGCATTTGATAAATAACGTTCTGATTTTTTTTATGCTTCATCAATGTCGTTGTCGTAAAGGTAGTAATAATGGGCTTCCACGAGGAATGAAATTTTATCCCACTCAATTCACGAGGTTTCCTTACTATGAGGAGCTAAAAATAGTTAATTTGTTTGATACAATGCATATCGGAAAGAATGTGACAAAAACATTATGGAGAATCATAGATGGCAAGAGGGACAAATAAAAAATTGTCAAAATTTGTAATGACATTCAGGAAGCCAATCATGCAATGCAAAGTGTGATCTGAACAAATAGCGATGGAGACCAAAATAACCTTCCATGGTTATGAACAAATCAACAAAACAATGGTGTAAAAGAGGTCTTTCAAAGAATTAAATTTCCCATAGGTTTTTGTTCAAACCTAAAGAATATCTTAACAAAAAAAGGTGAATTTGGTGGGGTAAAAACACATGATTGGCATACCTTAATTAAGGTAATTTATAATTTTAGCATTTATATTTATATATTGGTCGTATACATTTTTTGAGATTTTTGTTTTTTTTGTCTAGTTTTGTAACAATTAACAATTAGTTTTTATTGTTAAAGTATGTTCTACCTGTATCTCTCCCAAACGACTTTGACAACAACATCAAACAAGTTATATATGATATTGGAAAATACATGAGGTAAGTAGCTGCAATATATACGCAAAAAAAATTTCAATTTTTTGTTGTACTTAATGACATGTGTTTTACTTGTAATGTAATATGTATTATGTTTTGTTGAAACATGTTATTTTCTTGCATCATGATATGTAGATGGTTGTCATTAAAAGAAATCCATGAAGATGATATAAAGTATTGGAAGAGAGAAATTCCTCGGCTAATGTGTGAAATGTAGAAGTATCTACCGCCAACATTTTTCAATGCACAAGAACACTACCTCATACACCAAGTTGAGGAGATTGAAATGTTGGACTTGTACACACAAGGTCAATGTGGATGGTGGAGAGGCACTTGAAATCATTGAAGGCTTTGGTTAGACAAAGAGCACGTCCTGAGGGTTCTATGGTGGAGGGATATATGGTATATGAATCCATGGTGTATATTAGTTAGTATCTTCCTAAATTAGTAGCGCAAGCTATACATGTAGTGGATTGCATTTGGGAAGTGAACTCCATCAAAAAATTTGAAGGGGAGCAACTATTGGGGAAAGGTACAATGAAGAAAGTGAGAGGTAATTAAATTGTGGATATTTGTAATAAATATAATTTTTTTATGTATATGATCATAATCATTTAATATTTATTCTTTCATCATTTATTAATATTTACCATGGTTATAACTAATATTTAATATTAGTGAATTGTGATTTTTTGATCCGCCAATTGCTCAAGATTGGGACGCACTACATTTATACATTGCAAACAATCTTGATTGGATGAAGGTATGGATTGATAGATGTAAACAACGTCATGGCGACAGGTTATCATGGAAAGAACTGTTTGAATTGGTTAGAGAAGCTCGTCATAATGGAGATTCCAATGTTATGCAGAGGGGAATATATTTAGCATATTGTTTGAAAGATGGAAAGGCAAGAAAATTTACCCATTTTATTAAGTTATTTTATATTATATTAATGTGACTGTAGGTGTGTTTTTTTTTCATATTATAATTTCCAAGTTATATAAATTTGTTTATTATTAATAGACAATGCATATTTTACATGTCTGACATATTGCAGTTGAAACACCACAAGGCTATGTGGTGCAATATGGTCGTAAATTTTCATCAAACAGTTGGATGAAAACATGAAAACTTCTAATAGTGGGATAATTGCAATATTCCAGTTCAACAATGTTTCCTCTAGGAGTGACAACCATCCTTGAGAATCTAAAAATAGATGTTATGGGTTTTTGAATGATATAATTGAGTTTGACTTTAATTCCTTCAAATTAGTTTTGTTCGATGTCAAATGGTATAGGTTACGAATGCATGAACATGATGAGGAAAGAACTGTTATTCAACATGCCAACAAATTTTCGATGATTAAAAAAACGGTTTTTGAAAAAGAAAATGACCACTATGTGTTTCCAAGTCAATGTGAACAAGTCTTTTACTCAAAGGGTCCAGGTAAGAGGGATTGGTCATTTGTTGTTAGATATGATCCAAGAGGAAGGCCAACAAAGTATACTATAGATGAAGAAGATGATATTGAAGAAGAATATGATATTGAAGAAGAAGATCATGTAGAGCTAGAGCAGGAAGAATATGGGTCGACAGATGAAGAAGATAGAGAATATGAACCAGGCGTAGGAGACAATGCGCCAGTTCTTGATGATGATATCGATGAAGATATGCTCGAAAATGACATTGATTACGATGATGATATCATCAATCCTTTGAACATTATTTATGAACCGGATGCTGATATAGATGTCGAGTTGGATGATCAAGAAGAATATACATAATAAGGATGATACAAATGTTGCGTTGGATGAGGCACATAACTAGATATTTTAATTTGTATGAATTATTCTTTTTAAATAATTTTTTATGTGGGTTAATTACATGTTTTTAAGTTTTATTTCATTTTTGTTTTGGTAGTTTCTATGGATGATTACTATGTTTCTTTTGTTTCTTTTCTAATTTATATATTGGGTATTGGGGAATTGAGAGTGATGTGAGGGGAGGTGGGGGGCGAGGGGCCATATGATATTCCACCTTCACGTGGTTGGCCTTGTCTAGTAGAGAATAAATTATTCTCGAAACCAAGAGAAGTTCATTCATTCATCTTTATACTCAAAGATCACTCACATACCCACTATGTATATCGACCCATCTCGTCCTCATTTCATTTTAATTTTCTCGGTCGAATTTTAAAGGAAAAATCTATTAAAAGACATTGTACTAGGGATAGAGTACATGAAGGGCAACAATGACCCGTGAATGGGGCCAACGTTGGAATTTTTTAAAAATGTTTTTGTATGCACCGATATTTGGCATGGATAGACTATTCACATGCCTTGATGATATGGGAGGGTTTCCAGACTCAAATATCACTCACACACCCACACTTTATATTCATCATCTGTGTTGTTCAAAACCAACACCATGCCAATTAGGCCCATGATTTTGGTTTTGGCAAGAAGAAGGTGATAGATGAGATTTCGTATTTAAATAATGATTTCATACAAATATTCTTTATGGAGCAAAATAGTACTTAGATGAGAGAAAAAAACAAAGACATAAAATAACTTGAAGCTTGTGCGATTAATCAAGTACTTCTTTATCGAATTTATTGCATGCCCTTACAATACTAGATGCAGGGACGTGCATCTCGGTCGTATTTTAAAGGAAACAACTAAAACACATTGTACTAGGGCTAGAGTACATGATGGGAAACAATAACTTGTGAATGGGGCCAACGTTGAAATTCTTTCAAAATGTTTTTGTATGCACTGAAATTTGACATGGATAGACTATTCACATTCCTTGATGACATGGGAGGGTTTCTAGACTCAAATATCACTCACACACCCACTCTATATATTGACCCATCTCGTCCTCATTTCGTTTTAATTTTCTCGGTTGAATTTTAAAGGCAAACACTATTAAAAGACATTGTACTAGGGATAGAGTACATGATGGGAAACAATGACCTGTGAATGGGGCCAAATTTGAAATTTTTTCAAAATGTTTTTGTATGCACCGAGATTTGACATGGATAGACTGTCACATGCCTTGACGATATGGGAGGGTTTCCAGACTCAAATATCACTCACAAACCCACTTTTTTTATTCATCATCTGTGTCGTTCAAAACCAACACCATGCCAATTAGGCCCATGATTTTGGTTATGGAAAGAAGAAGGCGGTAGATGAGATTTCATATTTAAATAATGATTTTGTACAAATATTCTTTATGGAGCAAAAGAGTACTTAGATGAGAGAAAAAAACTAAGACATAAAATAACTTTAAGCTTGTGCGATTAATCAAGTACTTATTTATCGACTTTATTGCATGCCCTTGTAGTACTAGATGTGGGGATGTGCATCTCGGTCGTATTTAAAGGAAATAGCTAAAATACATTGTACTAGGGCTAGAGTACATGATGGAAAATGATAACCTGTGAATGGGGCCAACATTGAAATTCTTTCAAAATATTTTTGTTTGCACTGAATTTGACATGGATAGACTATTCACATGCCTTGATGATATGAGAGGGTTTACAGACTCAAATATCACTCACACACCCACTCTATATATCGACCCATATCTTCCTCATTTAGTTTTAATTTTCTTGATCGAATTTTAAAGGAAAAAAGATATTAAAAAACATTGTACTAGGGATAGAGTACATGATGGGCAACAATGACCTGTGAATGGGGCCAACTTTGAATTTTTTTCAAAATGTTTTTGTATGCACCAACATTTGACATGGATAGACTGTTCGCATGCCTTGATAATATGGGAGGGTTTCCAGACTCAAAGATCACTCACACACTCACTCTTTATATTCATCGTCTGTGTTGTTCAAAACCAACACCATGCTAATTAGGGAAATTATTTTGGCTTGGAAAGAAGAAGGCGATAGATGATATTTCATATTTAAATAATGATTTCGTACTAATATTCTTTATGGAGAAAAAGAGTACTTAGATGAGAGAAAACAACAAAGACATAAAATAACTTGAAGCTTGTGCGATTAATCAAGTACTTCTTTATTGACTTTATTGCATGCCATTGCAATACTAGATGTGAGGATGTGCATCTCGGTCGTATTTTAAAGGAAACAACTAAAATAAATTGTACCAGGGCTAGAGTACATGATGGGAAACATTAACCTGTGAATGGGGCCAACATTGAAATTATTTCAAAATGTTTCTGTATGCATTGAAATTTGACATGGATAGACTGTTCGCATGCCTTGACGATATGGGAGGGTTTCTAGACTCAAATATCACTTATACACCCACTCTATATATCGACCCATCTTGTCCTCATTTCATTTTAATTTTCTCGGTCAAATTTTAAAGGAAAAAGCTATTAAAAGACATTGTACTAGGTATAGAGTACATGATGGGCAACAATGACATGTGAATGGGGCCAACGTTGAATTTTTTTCAAAATGTTTTTGTATGCACTGAGATTTGACATGGATAGAATGTTCACATTCCTTGATGATATGGGAGGGTTTCCAGACTCAAATATTACTCACACACCCACTATATATATCGACCCATTTCATCTTCGTTTCGTTTCAATTTTCTTGATCGAATTTTAAAGGAAACAACTATTAAAAGACATTGTACTAGGGCTAGAGTACATGATTGGAAACAATGACTTGTGAATGGGGACAACGTTAAAATTTTGTCAAAATGTTTCTGTATGAACTGAAATTTGACATGGATAGATTTTTTGTATGCCTTGACAATATGGGAGGGTTTCCGGACTCAAAGATCACTCACACACCCACTCTTTATATTCATCGTTTGTGTCATTCAAAACCAACATCATGCCAATTAGGCCCATGATTTTGGTTGTGGAGAGAAGAAGGAAATAGATGATATTTTATATTTAAATAATGATTTTGTAATAATATTCTTTATGGAGCAAAAGAGTACTTAGATGAGATCCAAAAACAAAGACAAGAAATAACTAATATTGAAACTTATGTGATTAATCAAGTACTTATTTATCGATGCTATTGCATTCGCTTGCAGTACTAGATGTGGGAACGTCATGCGTCTTGATCGTATTTTGAAGGAAATAGATAAAAGACATTATACTAGGGATATAGTAAATGATGGGCAACAATAACCTGTGAATGGGGCCAACGTTGGAATGTTTTCAAAATGTTTCTGAATGCACCGAAATTTGACATGGATAGACTGTTAACATTCCTTGACAACATGGAAGGGTTTCCAGACTCAAATATTACTCACACACCCACTCTATATATCAACCCATCTCATCCTCGTTTATTTTTAATTTTCTTGGTCGAATTTTAAAGGAAACAACTATTAAAAGACATTGTACTAGGGCTAGAGTACATCATGGGCAACAATGACATGTGAATGGGGCCAACGTTGAAGTTTTGTCAAAATTTTTCTGTATGCACTGAAATTTGACATGGATAGACTATTTGTATGCTTTGATGATATGGGACAATTTTCAGACTCAAATATCACTCACACACCCACTCTTTATATTCATCGTCTGTGTCGGTCAAAACCAACATCATGCGAATTAGGCCCATGATTTTGGTCATGGCGAGAACAATTCATTAGATGAGATTTCATATTTAAATAATGATTTTGTACTAATATTATTTATGAATCAAAAGAGTACTTATATGAGAGAAAAAAACAAATACAAGAAATAATTGATATTAAAGCTTCTATGATTAATCAACTACTTCTTTATCGACGTTATTGCATTCCCTTGCAGTACTAGATGCGAGGACGTCATGCATCTCAATCATATTTTAAAGGAAATAGCTAAAAGACATTGTAGTGGGGATAGAGTACATGATGGGAAACAATAACCTGTGAATGGGGCCAACATTGAAATTCTTTCAAAATGTTTCTGAATGCACCGAAATTTGACATGGATAGATTGTTCGCATGTCTTGACATATGTAAGGGTTTCCAGACTCAAATATTACTCACACACCCACTCTATATATCGACCTATCTTGTCCTCATTTAGTTTTAATTTTATTGGTCAAATTTTAAAGGAACCAACTATTAAAAGACATTGTACTAGGGCTAGAGTACATGATGGGCATCAATGACATGTGAATGGGGTCAACGTTGAAATTTTGTCAAAATATTTCCGTATGCACCAAAATTTGACATGGATAGACTGTATGTATGCCTTGATTATATGGGAGGGTTTATAGACTCAAATATCACTCACACACCCACTCTTTATATTCATCGTCTGTGTCGTTCAAAACCAACATCATGCCAATTAGGCCCATGATTTTGGTCGTGGAGAGAAGAATGCAATAGATGAGATTTCATATTTAAATAATTATTTTGTACTAATATTCTCTATGGAGCAAAATAGTACTTAGATGAGAGAAAAAAACAAAGACAAGAAATAACTGATATTAAAGCTTCTGCGATTAATCTACTACTTCTTTATCAACGTTATTGCATTCCCTTGCAGTACTAGATGCGGGGACATCATGCATATCGATCATATTTTAAAGGAAATAGATAAAAGATATTGTACTAGGGATATAGTACATTATGGGAAACAATAACATGTGAATGGGGCCAACGTTGAAATTCTTTCAAAATGTTTCTGAATGCACTGAAATTTGACATGGCTAGACTGTTCGCATGCCTTGACGATATGGAAGGGTTTATAAACTTAAATATTACTCACACACCCACTCTATATATCGACCCATATCATCCTCATTTTGTTTTAATTTTATCGGTCGAATTTTAAAAGAAACAACTATTAAAAGACATTGTACTAGGGCTAGAGTACATGATGGGTAATAATGACCTGTGAATGGGGCCAACGTTGAAATTTTGTCAAAATGTTTCTGTATGCACTGAAATTTTACATGGATAGATTGTTGTATGCCTTGACGATATGAGATGGTTTCCAGACTCAAATATCATTCACACACCCACTCTTTATATTCATCATTTGTGTCGTTCAAAACCAACATCATGCCAATTAGGCCCATGATTTTGGTCATGGAGAGAAGAAGGCAATAGATAGGTTTTGTATTTAAATAATGAGTTTTTACTAATATTCTTTATGGATCAATATATTACTTAGATGAGAGCAAAAAACAAGGACAAGAAATAACTGATATTGGAGCTTCTACAATTATTCAAGTACTTACTTATCAACGTTATTGCATTCCCTTGTAGTACTAGATGCGGGGAATTCATGTGTCTCGATCATATTTTAAAGGAAATAGCTAAACGACATTGTACTAGGGATAGAGTACATGATGGGAAACAGTAACCTGTGAATGGGGCCAACGTTGAAATTCTTTCAAAATGTTTCTAAATGCCCCAAAATTTGATATGGATAGACTGTACGCATGCGTTGATGATATGGAAGGGTTTCCAGACTCAAATATTACTCACACACAAACTCTATATATCGATCCATCTCATCCTCATTTCATTTTAATTTTCTCGGTCGAATTTTAAAGGAAACAACTATTAAAAGACATTGTACTAGAGCTAGAGTACATGATGGGAAACAATGACCTGTGAATGGGGCCAACGCTAAAATTTTGTCAAAATGTTTCTGTATGCACCGAAATTTGACATGGATAGACTGTTTGTATGCCTCAACGATATGGGAGGGTTTCCAGAATCAAAGATCACTCACACACCTGTTGGGTATGTGTTATATTCTTTGCATGCGTAGTAGTGTCTGAGCGCTTGTGCCGGGCGCGCAGGGGGGTGGAGCCCCCCGCGCGGGGGTTCGGGGGCAGCGCCCCCGAATTTTTTTTTTCGGGCCGACATATTTTCGCCGGTTTCGGGCCGACATATTTTCGCCGGGCCGACATATTTCCAGGACGACATATTTCCGGGACCACGTGATATTAGGTGGTTTTTCGGCACATGGTTTTTTATCAATGGTTTTCTATTTCCGGTTAAGGAATTAGGGTTTTGGACTAATCCAGGTCATTGGGTTAGGGTTTTGGATGCCGCTGGCTCCTATATGTATATTGTATTGTAAACA
>JASDQU010689377.1:22251-34185 GCA_032191745.1 Picea mariana | reverse complement strand
ATGAACAAAAACCTCCTCCAGGTTTCAAAATTACTTTCCCATTTGCTCACAATCCCAGCTTGAAGTTGGTTACTGAAAACTTGTAGAAGCGCAGTGTGGTCTTTGATAGGGATTTTGGAGGCCTTCATAGAGTATTTTTGGGCTGAACGTGGTATGGGTGGAAAGTTTATGATGTCTTCTACACAATGGAACCATCAAGCACTGCAAATGCCTTCTCCAAACCTCTGAAAAACTGACTTCGAGTCAAGTTTTCCAAATGTGCCGAAACCCTCCTATAGCGACTGTATTTGGGGGATTTCTCTCAAACAATAACACCTGTGAAAACAATGAAGGAGGTTTTTGTTTCTTGGTATATTATTGAAAAAAACCTCTTTCACTTTTGTCAAATTCATCTTCCTTAATTCAAAAACCAATTTTTAAGTAGAACTTTGACCAAGATAATCATTTGAAAATTTATGACAAGGAATGATGACATGACCACAATGATAATTTATGACCTTGGATGAGTGGAGGGAGTAGTAATGAAACCTAGACACACCAATGACAATTTTACAACCAAGATATGTCAAATTGTATTTGAGAATTTTATCTTGAAAATATAACAATTTGACCTAATAATCCTATCAATCACATGAAAGAGTAAATTTGATCACTGGTGATTGACATAGCTGATAGATACTAACAAAAGGGTTGGTTTGTACTGGTAGGTATGGAGAACAAGAGAATTGTTATTGCCTATCATCAATATGTAACAATTCAAACAATTGATCCTCTTTTCATAAGCTTGGAATACAGATGACAATAAGTATAAAGCAGTTGTAATCACTTTGTATTTGTCATAAAGAGTAGTTAAGTATAAGCAGTCTTCTATAGCATAAACATAAAACTGCACAGGATCTTATAAAAAACACAATGATGTCAACATTATATAATTTATCATACCAATACAAATAACTGCTGATATAATATCCCAAGACTTTGTAAAAAGACAATATGACAAAATTTTGACAGAAATCCTACTTCCTCTTCTCATGGGTTTGCTTATACAAACGGGAAATGCTCCCCCCAGACCGAAGATATGGCACGTCCTCGTTCCATGAATTAGCAATATTCTTCTTGTTCTTTTTGCCCGATGAGGCTACAGGGGTATCAATAAGTTTCTCTGATAAGGAATAGCTTGAGCATGAGGATTTGGGTGGAGTAACAATCCCTAGATCAAGAGTCTTCTTGCTAGTCTTGATTGAGAAGATGAGGGTTTGCAAATTGGTAAATGAACTCATCCCACGCTTTCTCCTGTTTTCCAACTTGGCTAAGACAATTAGTTTGATAAGGCCATGGTGAAATAGGTTGTTATGGGGATTGGTTACATCCTTCCTCACTTGGGAAGACATCTTCTCTAGACTCTTCAAGAACTAAAAGGGAAAGTTACAATGGCTTATGGAACTGAAAGTGTGCTAATAATCAAAATTGACAAGCTTTAAAGACAGAATATCTGCCTTCACATGTAATCAATCTGGTGATGACTATGAGAGGGTTGATTAGCTCCTCTTTTATCCACTCCTTGCATTATCCCTTAGTTTTAGATATGTTCTGAAACTCAGTTTTGAAAATCCTGTTATAGCTTGCTCTTGGAAACTGGTGGTGTTTAAATCAGCGGTCTCCAACTCTTGGGAGCTTTGTGGTTGAGGCAATTGATTCCTCAAAGGCCACAAACATAGTGAATATGAGTTGAGGCAGGCTAAGAGTGTGCCATTTTTGTTGAGTTTTCCACCATGCTCACTCAATCCAATTGCATAGAACATGTAATGTCAAACCTATAATGAACAACCTGTAACAAAAATTTAATGTCAAACCTACAATGAACAACCTGTAAAAAAAAAACAAAAACAAAAAACCAATAGAGTGGTCTATTAAGGACATATACAACAATTTATAGCATAGAGTTTTCAAAATGATAGGAGTTTAACACTTCAAGATAAAATGACTGTTGATGTAATAACCTGTATTATGAAAACAATACAAATTTTTTACAAAGATTTACTTCTTCTAGGCATTGTTATCATTTGTAAACTCATGAACCCTTCCCCCACACCTAAGTATTGTGACACCTCACAATCAAAAGTATAGGAAACTAGTCAGTATCCCCCAATAGCCGAAGATTTATAGTATGTCAAGTGTAAAGATAAAATTTTACAGATTGGTTTGACAAGATAGTGAGAAGATGGCCCCACCTATAGGATAAGAGATCCTATATATAGATAAGAAGAGGTAGGCAAGAGAGTTTCAAGATAGTCTTAGAGTTAGTTCCCAATGGAAAGTTTATGGAGTTCATTAACCTTATATTAACCATACATACTTCACGTCAACTTTGTCTACAAGTAATGCCATACATCAGGACAAGTTTAAATTTATTATTTATTTTTGGTAGATTACCATCCTCGCTAGGTAGAATGCCCCGCTACCAGCAAGCCTGTTCAGTACTCCGGCGGGTTTAGCTAGTCATGCCACATGCCAGTACTCGCTGCCAGCAGACCTAATCAGTATCCTGGTGGGTTAGCCTCTTAAATCCTCAGAGACTGTCCCTCCATCCTTTAAGATTTTAGTATAATATTGCTTATGTAAGAAGATGGGGGAACAACTCTGAAAACAACTTTTTCTTTCTCTTTTTTTCAATTGGGATGGTATTTATGTTGGAGGATGAATTTCCTTTATATTACTTAGTGATTGTCTTGATGTAAGGGGTACTTAAGGGGACACGGTCTATCTAAAGATATGATATAATCAAGCTATTTAGTGTGTAGTGGATGGTACCATTGAGAAAGAATAGAAAGGTATCTCTAGGCTCAACTTACTTTCTTCCTTTGTAGTTATTGTGATGTTTCCATGACTAACTGCTAATTAGACCTCCTTGTTACTCTTTGATAAAGACACTTGACTCACTTACTCAGGTTTCTTGGAAAAACTGTATGAGAGACCTCTAAGCTTGATGGTTACAGTGTCACTTCCTTATACAGTGGTGAAGAGTTTCAAGAGAAATTTCTTTGGAATGCCTTAAGAACAAGAAGATGAAAGTTTTTGCAAAAACATTGCTAATTACAACAACTCATTATTCATTTGATGCTTAGCATACAACATGCTTCATGTATAACAATGTTTTGAAGAAAAATCCTCTTTTATATTTCCTTGAACTGTCTACTCCTGGTGAGATAAATACCTATAGAGATATTTAAAACTGTTTGCAAAAACCACACTCTAAAATATAATAAACTAATGAGATCAATGAGATCAAGTCATAGGAACATGTATCTCATAGTTCTTAAAAAAAAATGTAAAATGATGCTGCATTAGACTCTAAGCTAAACTAACAATATGTAGATTTTATTTGCTATCCTACCCTACCTAAAAAGAAAAGGGAAAATATTTATTCAAGTGTAAGAGCTCTTCCAATGTAACCATGTGCAGAGCAAGATAAGAAACATACTCATATCCATATATGAAAAATTTACCATAGTGATTAGCTGGATATGAAGAACCAACCAACCTACTTGTTTTGGCATCAGAAGGTGTTGAAGAAGAGAATAGTACTATTTCCTGATGACCTCTTGAAACCAAATTTCAATGTAATCTTGATGTTTATCAACAATAATTTCTATGCTCTCCTTCATCAAGGTATGCAGATCCTCTTCTTTTGGATGATTGATTTCTGAAGTACATAAAGGATCTGCTGAGATGGATGTTGAAAACTCCTTAATCTCAGGTCTTAATGATTGCTCTCTACTAGGTGTAGTCCATAATTTCTTAGTTTCCTTTGCATTTTGGAAAGGAAAATCACTTTGTATCTCATAGGACCTTGATTCTTCTAATATTTCTGGAGAGGTATTCAAGTTCTTCGCTATTGTCAAGATGTGTTGTTCTTGAGAAGAAGAGATCCCAACTATTGCTAGGATTTGAGAAAGTTCCCTCAGGCTAAAAGTTACTTCTGAGTTCATCTTGCCATTTGATAAAACTTGGTTCACACAAAGACGATGTCCACAAAGTTAGGATCTCATGATGGTGGTAAGAAAACAAAGGTTGTATTTTTTGGTTCTACAAAAGGCTCGAGTGGTCTTGCCTCCTATCCCACTATTACTGATGCTTCAATTTCTTATTCTATAGTACTCCCTGTTTTAGTCTCTTTTAGAGACTTCTTTAGCTCTTTGGGTTGAGCTAGCTCATGTTTCTCAGTATCGGTCTGTGGATTTTATAAGTGGAACGTTCCTTCCCCCAAAGAGATCGGAAGGAACCTTGTTTGAAAGGTCTGATTTAGATTTAATGTATCTACCTTGTGGGTCTCTAGGCCTATTCATGAAAGAAAGAAAAAAAAAAAGAAAAAGCTACCATTTGGTTTCTAGTTCTATTGATGAAAGAAAACAAAAACAAAAAGAAAAACTACCATTGGGTTTGGGGGAACTTGCTATAGAAGATGTGCAGGTTCTTACCTCTCATCTTAAAGTTCCCCTGCCACCAAGCTAATTCTAAGGTCTAAGGATGATCTATTTCCTAACTACTTCTTACCTTGAGACAACTCCCCGACAACGACGCCAAAAATGATGGGTGTTATATATGCACTAAAAACACACTAAAAAACCCTCAATTAAATTGTCAACCCGGGGTAAGTAAACTTAGAGTTGTAGAAAAATATATGCCAAATGTAGAAGGTTCGTAGGAGTATAGTCTAACTAAGGAAGGTAGCTATCTAAGGCTAATCTACTCAAGCAAAACTATCTAATGGGCAAACCCTATTAAGCAATTGGAAACTAGGTAACCTAAGTATTCTTTTGGGCCAAGGGTTGATGGATAGTTCCTAAGAAAACAAATGAAAACTCTATGTAAAGGAAACAATAAGCAAAAGAAAACTATCAAGCATAATAAGCAAATGACAAAAGCAAGCTTCTTTAACTTGCCAAACTACATTCAATGAGCAACTACCCTATGAAAGCAAATAAATAAGCAAGTAAGCAAAAGAACCTATCTAACCTATTAAAGCAAATAGACAAGTAAGCAAAGACACCTAACTAACCTACTAAAGAAAAAGACAAGTAAGCAAAGGTACCTAACTAACCTATGAAAGMAAAAGACAAGTAAGMAAAGGCAACTAACTACTGCAAACAAAACTTCTCATTGAACAACTATCTAGCCTAAGAGGCAAGTGGACTCAATGCCTAATGCAAAACTATTTCTAATGCGTGAAAGGAAATCTAAATGATCAATGCAATGMATGAAAGGAAATGTATTCTATTGAAAGCAATAAAGATTAACAACTAATTCTTAATCTATGATAAGCAAACTACTATCTAATCTATCAAAGCAAAGTCTATCTATCTTATAGCAACAAATAAGACTATTTTCTAAACTATGAAAGCAAGAAACTATCTCTTCTATGAAAACAATAATCTGTTTTCTAATCTATGAAATTCAAATGCATTCGATACTAATATAAGAAAACTTATACTATACTGAATTCAGTCATTAACTACAACTTTAAATTGCAATCTAAATATAAGCAAGAAATTACATAACATAAACTAAACTAGCTCTATCTTAACAATTCAAAATGTAATAAGGAAAATGCTTAAAACGGAAATTAATGCATGACAAAGTAAACCAATGAATAAATTAATCAACAACTAATTAAGAAAAATCTAATTAACAATTGAATAGGAAATAAAAACTGAAACTAACCCTATCCATCCACTGAAGCCTTGGTTAAAGAAAACATAAACTAAAAATCTGTTCTACTCTGTTTTAATTCTTATTTTAAATCAAATTTCAAAAGCATGAATAAAATGTAATCTAATATCTACTTGCACGCGGGGTTAGTAGATGAATTTGCAAATTTGTTTCTATCTATCAAATCAATGCATATTAACACATGCCTTTATACTAACCTGCAAAAGAACGAAATCATTAAGCTACAACAACAAATTATATAACAGAAGAAAGATAGCAATACATGTACAGGAAATGAAAAAGAGAGATGTCTAAGCTATGAAATGTACAAACAACACATGGAAGAGTTACCAGACTGCTGGTGGACCCCCCAGCAAGTCGTGGTCACTCCCTAAAATCACACCATGAGTTCAGCAAAATGAATCCACCATTAAAATGCAGAAACATAGTTCTTGCATAATTCTGGCAATGTAAAATATCAAAACAGAGTAAAAACGTATTTCTATCTATCACACTGATGTATATGATGCTTAGCTTATGTCTGACCACCTCTATGGTATTTATAATGTTTACAGGCTAAGTGGTCAACCACAGGAGGTTCGAACCACTTCTAAAATTGGAAAATTTCATTAATGGTGCCCTAACTGCCGAAACAAAGCTACCCAATAATCACCCACCATAACAACCCAAAATTGAGTTGTCAAGAGTTCAGTGGCTGGAGGGGATAAGCACGAAAAAAACCCACATTTATGATTTTCCCATCACTGGCCACCAATACCATAACTGCCAAGTCACCCTAAATTTTTGTGCAGGAAGAGGTGTTGGACAGAGTGCCAGATCGAGTGCCAGAACGAGTGCTAGATGCCGAATTGAGAATCACTAATTGCTCTTAATCCATTTCGAATTTCAAGAAATGTCTCGCGAGAAAACTAACTGGGCATACTGCGCACAAAACCCATGTGTCGGATTTTTCAGATTCCACTTCAGCCTCCCAAAAATTAATGTTTAATTTTTCTTCTTGTAATAGTGCCGGATGAAGTACTGGAATGAGTGCTGGAAGCAGAAACGTAGTGCATTTTCTCCCTGTAACATCAAAAAACATGAATTAGCTCTTGGAAATCATAAAACATGATGAATTATATCCAATACAATCATTAAACAGGGATTATACATACCTTGTGCCGATCATACCATTTTATCATGAAATTCTTCAAAAAGCTCTTTCAAAAGATGAAAAACACATATATACATTCGGAAAAAGTGTATAATAACTGTCATAGAATTGATCATATCTTGGGCCCAACAAAACTTCACTTGGAAAAAATCACGAAAGATGATCAGACTCAGGCAACATGACATTGACATAAGTTCACGATGCAGGAGGCAATGCAAACTCTCCATGTGATTGGAAGGATAACCAAACGGAGGAGGACACAACTCTATGTTACGAGAACAAATTCCTAAGGTCATACTAGATCCCAATGCTTTATGAATAAACTAAAGGATTTGATTTGCCCAAGTGCGACTCTTGGTGCTGCTGAAAAAAGAATACATATTTCCCACCCCCTCTTTTTGGAATATTTGAATTTTTTTTCTTTTTCAATTTTAAGAGCTTGAAAAGGAATAAAAGAATGATACATTACAAAGGAGGAATGGGCGTCACAAGCAAGCATACTAGTTCCAAGCGCAAGGAACATACTAATGCTCAGAGCAAGGAGACATGTGCAGGAAAAGGACACTTGGGGAAAATTCCTCCATGGGTCAAGGTGTCAGGTCGCAGAGTAAAGTAATGCTATGAGGCTTGCGTATAAGGCATGCTTCAAAGGTTCAGTTGAGAAAAATATGGAGCCAACATTAGGCCAAACATGCAAAGATGAAAATGCGATTGAGCAAGACACAATGAGACTCGTTCAATGTAATTTTTATGATCCCAGAGAAGGTAAGCTCGGTAGTTTTTTCACGTTTAGAGAGTCTAAAAAAATGTAAAAGAAGACTCCATGGAGTACCTTTTTCTGAGATAGTCATGTCATTTTTAAAAAGGGGTAAACTTGCACCGAAAAGACGTCTATTCAAAACCATTTTAACAAGTGTGACACAGACAAGATCACTCAACAATCTTTTCAATTTTAAGGAGTCTCAAAATAGCTTAACTATGGACTCACAAAATTTTTTTGAGTTTAGTTTCCTTAGCCCAAAAAAGTATAAAAGTTACTGAGGAGAACTCTCCCGGCGAGACAAATCTCCCGAGGTGTACCTTTTTCCACTATAATCTACAAGCTAGAAAAAGGTTTAAACTCATACCAGTAGATGTTCTTTTGGATCAATTTAACGAGTGTGAAGGAACAAGGTCACTCGACGATATTTTAAATTTTAGGGATTCTGAAAAGAGATTAACTATGGACTTTGTGGTGGTTCCTTTTTCATAAGTAATCTCCAAGGCTCGAAAAAGGTGATAAACCAAAACCAAGGAGAATGTTCCTTTTTCAAAAATTTAGTTCCTCAGGCCCAAAAAAGGGTTAAACTTACACCTGAGAATAATCTTCTAGTGAACTGAATTTCCTAGAGCATACCTTTATTCATGAAATTGACCATCTGGACTCAAAAAGGGGTAAACTATCACCGGCCAGACGTTCCTTCAATTTTGAGTTTGGCGAGCATGAAGGGCAGCAAGATCACTCGACAATATTTTCATGTTTAGAGAGTCTGAAAAAGGATTAAAGAAGACTCCAGGGGGATACTTTTCTCAGTTAATCCAGACAAGATCGAAAAGAATAATTACAGTCCCGTCAGATGTTTCTTTCGAATTGTAAAGCGAGCTTGAAAGACAACAAAGCATGGCCATTTGGGAGTCTCAAGGGTAAGGCCAAGAATTATGATGCATCAAATGAATGAGGCTTAATCTCGTAATCATGACAGGACTAAAAAGGACTCTTGAGCCTATAGTCTTTACTGACAGCATGGACATCAAAATGCAACCAAGATCTACCTAGGGAATCCATGTATAGGTAGGCTCTACCACCTAATTATGACACTTCTAGAGCAACAATGAAGGTTCCGTGTTGAACTTCGGTGGGGTTGATCCCATGGTAAAAAGGAAAATATAGCGAGATGTAGAAAGTGGAGATGAAATCCTAAATTATATGCAAAAAGTTGGAAAAAATGACTTTTACCAAAGGATACCAAAAAGTGACCCATCCCCCAAAAAGTTACTAAACCAAAAGGAAAAGGGTACCATAACGTCCAATAAGAAACTCAGAATCAGAAACTAGTGTTTTCCAAGCCAGGAAAAAGACAAAGGGGGTTAAAAAAAGTGGCAAAAAGGGCCAAAAATGTCTATAAATAGAAGTTGATAGCTCATTTTCATCATTGCAGTTTGAAAATTGACCAAAAGTAGAAACAACCCCTTTGCTAAATAAGTTGATTCTGAGAGCTTCAGTGGATGAAACAAACTTCCGCTTGGACCAAGTAAGTACCATTTCATCCCTCTTGCATTTGAATAAGTCATTTATGCATTTATTTTTGTTTTTGAGGGGCACACTCTCCTAAAACAAGCGGCCTTGTGTGTACATGAGCTGTCCAAGGACAACCTGCATATGTACTCGAAAAGAAAACACTCTATCCACATACATACACGACTGTGGCCAATACAACCTGTGTACACCCTTGCAATCTTGGAAACAATTAAAAAGTAAGAGCTAACTTCGTTCATTTTTTCCATGGAACAAGATATATGTCCACTAAAGGGAGAGAGAGCATGTAGACATAGACATATTGGTCGAAGAAGACCCCGTAGCCATCGCCACATTGAAACACTGTGGGCTATGGAAGTTCTTTCAGTGTCCTTTTATGAGGGCACAACCCAGGTTACTTGATGCCCTTGTTGATTATTGATACTCAGATGCAGAGGCATTCATGTTAGAGAGGCAGTCATTGACTCCAATGAATGAGGACATCTACTTCCTAACTGGCCTCTCGAGGAGAAGGGAACCATTCAATCTGCAGACCTTCCCCTCTAGGCCTTTCAACACCGAGGACTACATCCGAATGTATTGTGAGGCTGGCACTAAGAAGGTAGGTTCTTAGGTACCTATACATAAGATCACCATCTTGACTCTACAAGTCATATTACTACGGATTGGGTGGATTACTGGATCCATGACCCTACACCAGGCCTCCCGGACACACATGCATTGTGCCATTCAATGCCAAGAGGCACATATATTTGAGTGAAGCACGACCATGCTTGTGTGCATGAAGAGACAACTGACAGAGTGTTGATAACATACTAACAAAAAATTTGGGTTTGGAAATATCTTATGTTCTTTCTTCTTCGAGAGGGTATCCAGTCTCAGTCCTAGAGAGATGGTATGGGGGCATGTGGCCTCCTTCCTAGCGATATGTAGATGAGAAACATTGTTGCCACGAGAGGGGAGAGGGAGGACCATAGAGGCCTTTGATGACAAGTTTTTTGATTGGTGGGCATGGCAAATTCCAGCGATTGAGGACTAACCCTAAGCCAGGATCAAGTTCTCCAGGGATCTAGACATGCCCATGCCTCCCGGAGAGGAGCAAGGAGAGATAGGTAACTTGCTTTGAATGTTATTTAATTTTTAATTGTTTTTTATAAATATCATTTTTTATATGTGTATAGAGTACTGACTCTTGTGTATCTCCTATGTACATATGTGGGACTAGTGCGCCCAACAGACTTCTCGAGGACTCGATGATGTCCTCAACCAGAGGCAATATCAGTAGCAGCCAATGGACCAACATCTGCAGGGGGACCTCTAGCCGGAGAGGTTGAGAGATTTTTGAGATGAGTGGAATGCAACCTCACTACGCTCACTCACACAACACCCATGGTCAACATCAAGGATCTCCTGCCTTCCATGCAGCCTAATGTAGTGGGGGTGCCATAGACGTGGGTCCATCTTTTCCGACGTTTGGCCAATGTCGTAGTGCATTATGACAGGGCCAATAGGCCCCGATATTAGATAGTCTAGACTTTAGATGTGCCGAGGGCACCTTTTGTACATGTATTTTTTGAAGGCATAAGCCCAATGATGTATACTGAACATTGTTTTTGAGGCGTTCACGCCCACCTATGTACTCGTGACATGTTTTGATGTATATATTTTTACATCTTATTTGTCTTATGAATCACATTTTTTTTAACAAATGTATGTACATACGTATGTGTGTGTTTCTCTTTCTATGTGTGTGCAACATGCCAATCTAATATTTGATTAGGTAGAGTATCTGTCATATGATTAAATCTTCTAGGAACATGGATATACGTAATGTAATCAAAATAATGTTCTAAGAGACATACCCTAAGGAAACATCGGTGCAAAGTAGGATCATAAATGCGGTAGACTCCATTTAACTGAGACACAACCAATTGAGCATCTAGGTAGACCTGGAGGTGTGAAATTCCATGCGACAAAGCATCACGAAGCAAATCTATCACTACACTATACTCAAGGATATTGTTTGTAGCGTCACCTAGACAAATACATCCGGAAGATAGAAACTGACCTTTAGGTGTGAAAATCACCCAAGGTGCGGAAGCAAGCCTCCAAGTGTGTTGTCTTGTGCCATCCGTGAACCCAAAAAACACCTCTGATTCACTTGAAATCTACCACAATGAAAAATAAGACATAAATAACTACATGTCCACAAAACAAAAAGACAAAAACTACATAAGAAAGTATACATATGTACAAGAAGTCACCTAGGTGACCGACCTAAGAGTAATACTTCTTGAGGTAGAGCCCATTTCTAGGATCCACCAAGGCATTTCCTTCAAAATCAACCAGACGGTAAAAACCCTTCTTCAATACCTCTTTCACAATGAATGGTCCGAACCACATGGGTTTGAACTTACCTTCTCCCAAGGGATCTTTTTCTTGATCATAGACTAGGACAAGATCACCTTTGGAGAAAATCTGAGGATGAACAGACTGGTCATACTGACACTTGACTCATTTCTTATGAGCCACATTGGCCGAGGCTGCACCATGATGCTACTCATTGAGTTGCTCGAGATATAGTAGGATTTCCTCAAGCGGTGACGTGTCCGATAATAATTCCACTACCAAATTTAAAGAAGGAATCTGACGCTCAATAGGTAATACTGCTTCCAGCCTGTATACGAGTTGAAAATGTGAAAAACCAGTGTCAGTCTTCACAGACGTTTGGTAGGCCCACAACGCCGAGTACAAC
>JASDQU010689377.1:7868-19621 GCA_032191745.1 Picea mariana | reverse complement strand
ATGAAAGGAAATGTATTCTATTGAAAGCAATAAAGATTAACAACTAATTCTTAATCTATGATAAGCAAACTACTATCTAATCTATCAAAGCAAAGTCTATCTATCTTATAGCAACAAATAAGACTATTTTCTAAACTATGAAAGCAAGAAACTATCTCTTCTATGAAAACAATAATCTGTTTTCTAATCTATGAAATTCAAATGCATTCGATACTAATATAAGAAAACTTATACTATACTGAATTCAGTCATTAACTACAACTTTAAATTGCAATCTAAATATAAGCAAGAAATTACATAACATAAACTAAACTAGCTCTATCTTAACAATTCAAAATGTAATAAGGAAAATGCTTAAAACGGAAATTAATGCATGACAAAGTAAACCAATGAATAAATTAATCAACAACTAATTAAGAAAAATCTAATTAACAATTGAATAGGAAATAAAAACTGAAACTAACCCTATCCATCCACTGAAGCCTTGGTTAAAGAAAACATAAACTAAAAATCTGTTCTACTCTGTTTTAATTCTTATTTTAAATCAAATTTCAAAAGCATGAATAAAATGTAATCTAATATCTACTTGCACGCGGGGTTAGTAGATGAATTTGCAAATTTGTTTCTATCTATCAAATCAATGCATATTAACACATGCCTTTATACTAACCTGCAAAAGAACGAAATCATTAAGCTACAACAACAAATTATATAACAGAAGAAAGATAGCAATACATGTACAGGAAATGAAAAAGAGAGATGTCTAAGCTATGAAATGTACAAACAACACATGGAAGAGTTACCAGACTGCTGGTGGACCCCCCAGCAAGTCGTGGTCACTCCCTAAAATCACACCATGAGTTCAGCAAAATGAATCCACCATTAAAATGCAGAAACATAGTTCTTGCATAATTCTGGCAATGTAAAATATCAAAACAGAGTAAAAACGTATTTCTATCTATCACACTGATGTATATGATGCTTAGCTTATGTCTGACCACCTCTATGGTATTTATAATGTTTACAGGCTAAGTGGTCAACCACAGGAGGTTCGAACCACTTCTAAAATTGGAAAATTTCATTAATGGTGCCCTAACTGCCGAAACAAAGCTACCCAATAATCACCCACCATAACAACCCAAAATTGAGTTGTCAAGAGTTCAGTGGCTGGAGGGGATAAGCACGAAAAAAACCCACATTTATGATTTTCCCATCACTGGCCACCAATACCATAACTGCCAAGTCACCCTAAATTTTTGTGCAGGAAGAGGTGTTGGACAGAGTGCCAGATCGAGTGCCAGAACGAGTGCTAGATGCCGAATTGAGAATCACTAATTGCTCTTAATCCATTTCGAATTTCAAGAAATGTCTCGCGAGAAAACTAACTGGGCATACTGCGCACAAAACCCATGTGTCGGATTTTTCAGATTCCACTTCAGCCTCCCAAAAATTAATGTTTAATTTTTCTTCTTGTAATAGTGCCGGATGAAGTACTGGAATGAGTGCTGGAAGCAGAAACGTAGTGCATTTTCTCCCTGTAACATCAAAAAACATGAATTAGCTCTTGGAAATCATAAAACATGATGAATTATATCCAATACAATCATTAAACAGGGATTATACATACCTTGTGCCGATCATACCATTTTATCATGAAATTCTTCAAAAAGCTCTTTCAAAAGATGAAAAACACATATATACATTCGGAAAAAGTGTATAATAACTGTCATAGAATTGATCATATCTTGGGCCCAACAAAACTTCACTTGGAAAAAATCACGAAAGATGATCAGACTCAGGCAACATGACATTGACATAAGTTCACGATGCAGGAGGCAATGCAAACTCTCCATGTGATTGGAAGGATAACCAAACGGAGGAGGACACAACTCTATGTTACGAGAACAAATTCCTAAGGTCATACTAGATCCCAATGCTTTATGAATAAACTAAAGGATTTGATTTGCCCAAGTGCGACTCTTGGTGCTGCTGAAAAAAGAATACATATTTCCCACCCCCTCTTTTTGGAATATTTGAATTTTTTTTCTTTTTCAATTTTAAGAGCTTGAAAAGGAATAAAAGAATGATACATTACAAAGGAGGAATGGGCGTCACAAGCAAGCATACTAGTTCCAAGCGCAAGGAACATACTAATGCTCAGAGCAAGGAGACATGTGCAGGAAAAGGACACTTGGGGAAAATTCCTCCATGGGTCAAGGTGTCAGGTCACAGAGTAAAGTAATGCTACGAGGCTGGCGTATAAGGAATGCTTCAAAGGTTCAGTTGAGAAAAATATGGAGCCAACATTAGGCCAAACATGCAAATATGAAAATGCAATTGAGCAAGACACAATGAGACTCGTTCAATGTAATTTTTATGATCCCAGAGAAGGTAAGCTCGGTAGTTTTTTCATGTTTAGAGAGTCTAAAAAAATGTAAAAGAAGACTCCATGGAGTACCTTTTTCTGAGATAGTCATGTCGTTTTGAAAAAGGGGTAAACTTGCACCGAAAAGACGTCTATTCAAAACCATTTTAACAAGTGTGACACAGACAATATCACTCAACAATCTTTTCAATTTTAAGGAGTCTCAAAAGAGCTTAACTATGGACTCACAAACTTTTTTTGAGTTTAGTTTCCTTAGCCCAAAAAAGTATAAAAGTTACTGAGGAGAACTCTCCTGGCGAGACAAATCTCCCGAGGTGTACCTTTTTCCGCTATAATCTACAAGCTAGAAAAAGGTTTAAACTCATACCAGTAGATGTTCTTCTGGATCAATTTAACGAGTGTGAAGGAACAAGGTCACTCGACGATATTTTAAATTTTAGGGATTCTGAAAAGAGCTTAACTATGGACTTTGTGGGGGTTTCTTTTTCATAAGTAATCTCCAAGGCTCGAAAAAGGTGATAAACCAAAACCAAGGAGAATGTTCCTTTTTCAAAAATTTAGTTCCTCAGGCCCAAAAAAGGGTTAAACTTACACCTGAGAATAATCTTCTAGTGAACTAAATTTCCTAGAGCATACCTTTATTCATGAAATTGACCGTCTGGACTCAAAAAGGGGTAAACTATCGCCGGCCAGACGTTCCTTCAATTTTGAGTTTGGCGAGTGTGAAGGGCAGCAAGATCATTCGACAATATTTTCATGTTTAGAGAGTCTGAAAAAGGATTAAAGAAGACTCCAGGGGGATACTTTTCTCAGTTAATCCAGACAAGATCGAAAAGAATAATTACAGTCTCGTCGGATGTTTCTTTCGAATTGTAAAGCGAGCTTGAAAGACAACAAAGCGTGGCCATTTGGGAGTCTCGAGGGTATGGCCAAGAATGATGATGCATCAAATGAATGAGGCTTAATCTTGTAATCATGACAGGACTAAAAAGGACTCCTGAGCCTATAGTCTTTACTGACAGCATGGACATCAAAATGCAACCAAGATCTACCTAGGGAATCCATGTATAGGTAGGCTCTACCACCTAATTTCGACACTTCTAGAGAAACAATGAAGGTTCCGTGTTGAACTTCGGTGGGGTTGATCCCATGGCAAAAAGGAAAATACATCGAGATGTAGAAAGTGGAGATGAAATCCTAAATTATATGCAAAAAGTTGGAAAAAATGACTTTTACCAAAGGATACCAAAAAGTGACCCATCCCCCAAAAAGTTACTAAACCAAAAGGAAAAGGGTACCATAACGTCCAATAAGAAACTCAGAATCAGAAACAAGTGTTTTCCAAGCCAGGAAAAAGACAAAGGGGGTTAAAAAAGTGGCAAAAAGGGCCAAAAACGTCTATAAATAGAAGTTGATAGCTCATTTTCACCATTGCAGTTTGAAAATTGACCAAAAGTAGAAAAAACCCCTTTGCTAAATAAGTTGATTCTGAGAGCTTCAGTGGATGAAACAAACTTCCGCTTGGACCAAGTAAGTACCATTTCATCCCTCTTGCATTTGAATAAGTCATTTATGCATTTTTTTTTTTTGAGGGGCACACTCTCCTAAAACAAGCGGCCTTGCGTGTACATGAGCTGTCCAAGGACAACTTGTGTATGTACTCGAAAAGAAAACACTCTATCCACATACATACACGACTGTGGCCAATACAACCCGTGTACACCCTTGCAATCTTGGAAACAATTAAAAAGTAAGAGCTAACTTCATTCATTTTTTCCATGGAACAAGATATATGTCCACTAAAGGGAGAGGGAGCATGTAGACATAGACATATTGGTCGAAGAAGACCCCGTAGCCATCGCCACACTGAAACACTGTGGGCTATGGAAGTTCTTTCAGTGTCCTTTTATGAGGGCACAACCCAGGTTACTTGATGCCTTTGTTGATTATTGATACTCGGATGCAGAGTCATTCATGTTAGAGAGGTAGTCATTGACTCCAATGAATGAGGAAATCTACTTCCTAACTGGCCTCTCGAGGAGAGGGGAACCATTCAATCTGCAGACCTTCCCCTCTAGGCCTTTCAACACCGAGGACTACATCCGAATGTATTATGAGGCTGGAACTAAGAAGGTAGGTTCTTAGGTACCTATACATAAGATCACCATCTTGACTCTACAAGTCATCTTACTACGGATTGGGTGGATTACTGGATCCACGACCCTACACCAGGCCTCCCGGACACACATGCATTGTGCCATTCAATGCCAAGAGGCACATATATTTGAGTGAAGCATGACCATGCTTGTGTGCATGAAGAGACAACTGACAGAGTGTCGATAACATACTAACAAAAACTTTGGGTTTGGAAATATCTTATGTTCTTTCTTCTTCGAGAGGGTATCCAGTCACAGTCCTAGAGAGATGGTATGGGGGCATGTGGCCTCCTTCCTAGCGATATGTAGATGAGAAACATTGTTTCCACGAGAGGGGAGAGGGAGGACCATAGAGGCCTTTGATGACAAGTTTTTTGATTGGTGGGCATGGCAAATTCCAGCGATTGAGGAATACCCCTAATCCAGGATCAACTTCTCCAGGGATCTAGACATGCCCATGCCTCCCGGAGAGGAGCGAGGAGAGATAGGTAACTTGCTTTGAATGTTATTTAATTTTTAATTGTTTTTTATAAATATCATTTTTTATATGTGTATAGAGTACCGACTCTTGTGTATCTTCTATGTACATATGTGGGACTAGTGCGCCCAATAGACTTCTCGAGGACTCGATGATGTCCTCGACCAGAGGCAAGATCAGTAGCAGCTAGTGGACCAACATCTGCAGGGGGACCTCCAGCCGAAGAGGTTGAGAGATTTTTGAGATGAGTGGAATGCAACCTTACTACGCTCACTCACACAACACCCATGGTCAACATCAAGGATCTCCTGATTTCCATGCAGCCTAATGTAGTGGGGGTGCCATAGACGTGGGTCCATCTTTTCCGATGTTTGGCCAATGTCGTAGTGCATTATGATAGGGCCAATAGGCCCCGATATTAGATAGTCTATACTTTAGATGTGCCGAGGGAACCTTTTGTACATGTATTTTTTGAAGGCATAAGCCCAATGATGTATACTGAACATTGTTTTTGAGGCGTTCACGCCCACCTATGTACTCGTGACATGTTTTGATGTATATATTTTTACATCTTATTTGTCTTATGAATCACATTTTTTTTTACAAATGTATGTACATGCGTATGTGTGTGTTTCTCTTTCTACGTGTGTGCAACATGGCAATCTAATATTTGATTAGCTAGAGTATCTGTCATATGATTAAATCTTCAGGAACATGGATATACGTAATGTAATCAAAATAATGTTCTAAGAGACATACCCTAAGGAAACATCGGTGCAAAGTAGGATCATAAATGCGGTAGACTCCATTTAACTGAGACACAACCAATTGAGCATCTAGGTAGACCTGGAGGTGTGAAATTCCATGCGACAAAGCATCAAGAAGAAAATCTATCACTGCACTATACTCAACGATATTGTTTGTAGCGTCACCTAGACAAATACATCTGGAAGATAGAAACTGACCTTTAGGTGTGAAAATCACCCAAGGTGCGGAAGCAAGCCTCCAAGTGTGTTGGCTTGTGCCATCCGTGAACCCAAAAAACACCTATGATTCACTTGACATCTACCACAATGAAAAATAAGACATAAATAACTACATGTCCACAAAACAAAAAGACAAAAACTACATAAGAAAGTATACATATGTACAAGAAGTCACCTAGGTGACCGACCTAAGAGTAATACTTCTTGAGGTAGAGCCCATTTCTAGGMTCCACCAAGGCATTTCCTTCAAAATCAACCAGACGGTAARAACCCTTCTTCAATACCTCTTTCACAATGAATGGTCCGAACCACATGGGTTTGAACTTACCTTCTCCCAAGGGATCTTTTTCTTGATCATAGACTAGGACAAGATCACCTTTGGAGAAAATCTGAGGATGAACAGACTGGTCATACTGACACTTGACTCATTTCTTATGAGCCACATTGGMCGAGGCTGCACCATGATGCTRCTCATTGAGYTGCTCGAGATATAGTAGGATTTCCTCAAGCGGTGACGTGTCCGATAATAATTCCACTACCAAATTTAAAGAAGGAATCTGACGCTCAATAGGTAATACTGCTTCCAGCCTGTATACGAGTTGAAAATGTGARAAACCAGTGTCAGTCTTCACAGACRTTTGGTAGGCCCACAACGCCGAGTACAACATCAAATGCCAATTTGACTTGACATAATTGATCGTTCGCTGAAGAATAKTCTTGATAGAATTATTCACAGCTTCRACCTGACCATTTGATTGCGGGTTGTAAGGTGAAGAATGTTYTTKCCTCAACCCAATCTTTGATGTTAACTCGATCATCATTTTTTTTTGGAAGTGACTCCCATGGTCAGTGACAATATCCTTCGGRATGTCGAACCTTGCTACTATCTGATTAAAAATGAAAAGAGCCACAATTTCTGCATCATTGTTAAACATTGGAAGAGCCTCGACCCACTTCGTGAAGTAGTCTACTGCTACGATGATGTAACGATGCCCCCTGGCTGAGGCTGGGTGACATGTAGTGAAATCAATTCCCCACTTGGTGAAAGGACCAACAACAATGACAGGAAACATAGGAGTAGGATGTGCCTGCATCTTCTGAGAGAAGATCTGACATGGGTGGCACTTCTTGACCACCTCAACACAATCCTTGATTAACGAGGGCCATAAGTAACCTACACTTAGAATCTTTTGGGTTGTTTCCAACCCAAACAAATGACCACCACATGCTCCAGTGTGGAAATATTTCAAAATGGGCTCTACTTCTTCATGGATAAGACACTGACGAAGAATGCAATCTATACCTCGACGATACAAAGTGTCATCGAGTATGAGATAGTTTTGTGCCTGATGGTGAATTCATCGATGCTCATCACGTGAAGTAGTAGCGGGGCACTTCAAAGTTTGGAGATAGACTAGTATATCTCCATACAAGGGCTCCGAAGATGCAATCAGAAAAACATCTCCTTTGATAGGCGATTCTTCGGGTGTGATATCACTAGACTCGACCGGAAGTTTCGAAATAAGTTCGGCAAAGACCAACGAATTTTTGGATTTCGTAGAAACAAAATCCAAGTCAAATTATTGGAGGATTACAATCCATATACTAATCTTTCCACCAATGACTCGTCATGTCAAAATATATTGGAAAGGGTTCACAACAACAATGATGGTGGTCTTGCGAAGAAAAATGTATTGACGGAACCGTTGGACAGCATGAACTTCTTCCAAAGCAAGTTTCTCAACATGAGAATAGTTGATTTCTAGCCCAACCAGGCCTTCACTAATGTAATATATAACATTCTCTTGGATCAGATCATCCTCTTGAACCAAGACCATTCCGATGGTCATTTCTGTAGCAACCAGATACAACAAGAAATATTTGTTATAATCAGGAGCCCAGAGTAGAGCGGCATATGTCAGGGCAAGTTTCAATGATTCAAAGGAATGTTGAGCAACCTCATCCCAACAGAATGGAACTCCCTTTTTCAAGAGACACATAAAACCTTTAGTGATCTCGGCATAATTAATGACAAAATGCCAAAGAAAGTTCGCATTCCCCTGTAAGCTCTGAAGCTGGGGTATCGTGCACAGGGGAGGAAATTGAACTATCACCTCAAACTTGAGAGGATCGACCATGATCCCTGTTGTCAAAAAAATAAAACCTAAGAGACAACCTGACGTCACACAAAAAATTCACTTGTCAGGATTCAATCGAATCCGATAGTAGCGACATCAATCAAAGATTAGTCGAAGATGAGAGGGATGATTAGATCTCTTGTGAGAGCATGAAGATAGATCATCAAGATACACCTCAACTATATGTCTAAGGTCATGAAAAGAAAATGACATGGATCGTTGAATGGTGGCTTCAACATTTTTTAGGCCAAAAGGCATCTTACGTTACGCAAACGTGCCCCAAGGACAAATAAAAGATGTTTTATGTTGGTCCTTGGGTTTGATCCAAATTTGGTTATATCCCGAGAAACATCCATAAATGAAAAGACCTCACAGCTAACATTCATCGACAATCTGATCGATGAACAGGGTGGGAAAATTATCTTTCAGACATGCCTTGTTCAAATCATGGAAGTCCATGCGCACGTGAATCATAGCCTATTTCTTGTTAACCGAAACTGGGTTTGACACCCATTCCGTCAACCATACGGGGTAGATAAAACTGACTTTGAGTAATTTTTCTAGTTCTTCCTTAATTGCTGCCACTTTTCAAGGATTCACCGGATGAAGCTTCTGTTGGATCGGCTTGGCATCAGGATAAGTCATTATTTCATGCTCGACAATTCTTGGGTCTATGCCTAGCATTTCCTCGTAAGACCAAGAAAAAATGTCACGAAATTCCTTAAATAAATTAGTATAAGTTCGAATCTCTTCAGGGGAGTAGTCCACTCCGACGAAAACATTCTCCACAATGCCAAGGGTTTTGGAGATATCTATTGGAATCGTTGCAGTGATACGTGCCATATTACCCTTGGCATAAACTATGTGCATAGGTATAGGATTGATAGGACAAGTGTTATCTCCATTCATGGTCGAAACAAATTCTCTCACCTCTATTCTTATTAACTCTGGAAGAAAGTAATATCTATGATGAAGATCGTCCCAGGGTCTGTCGAGACTAGTGATTGCCTCTAGAATATCCTTTTTAGAGGGAGAGACTATGCCTAAAGGATATTCAATGGAATGATAACCTTGATCCCAAATATGCTCGAGGACTGGATCTAACTCCTGTGGGGAAGTCAGATCAGGGTTGGCCCAAGTTTGATGGAAAAAGATGTACACAACCTCAACCGCAGACAAGGGCATGGCTATGCTAGGATTCCCTATCCCTTCCATCGAAGTCGATTGGGAATGTAGAGTCCACAGGTTTTTAACATAAGTCATTTGAAATGACGACACTTGAAAAATTGCATCCCTAGGCTGGTCGGGAATAACCGATATAATATTGAGATCACCAAAAGGCGACGGGTAATCAAAAGTTCCTGTCAATGACAGAAACAAACCAACACCTAATTTGATAATGTCGGGATACGGATTATCAATCATCAGGATCATGGAAGCCCCCAATGAAGGTTTAGGAAGGGAGAAGGACAAATGGTCAATGGTCACAATCCGACCCTCGTGCGGAAAAAAATATATCCAAAAAAATGTAGCAACCACTGCATGCATCGCATAAGTCCAACTCCTCCCTAACAATAGGTTGTAGTCGAGGGGTGCATCGACCACTTCAACTTCGATGCACATGGTTTTTCCTCCCAACTGCATGGGGAAAGAAGGAATGATTCCATGTGGTCTAAATGACCGACCGCCAAATTCCGTAAGAAACATAGATGACGGAGACATACTGGGTTGGCCAATGGCCTTCCAACACGCCAACGTCATCACACAAGTTGAGGTGCCCTCGTTAGCCACCGTACATAAAATATTCCAAGTAAAATATTTCGTGGTGTAATCCACTACTATCTGAAACACAATGTGATAAGGAAGAAGGGGTTTCAAGTTGGTTGGATAAAAAATGATCTCTCCCAGTTTACAAGTCTCTGCCAATCCCAAAGCGGATAACAAATATTTTCTCTGCGAATGGAAAATATAGAGGACTTCCAAAGCAGACATCACACAAAGGGTCTGTGCCAAATATTATATAACGGAGTAGTTCTGGGTGACCCTTGCATTTGGATTATGAGAATCCTTCTTGAACACACCTTTCGGGATGTGATTCATCGTTTCACCCGCCGACTTCTCTATCTATAGAGGATTCGATGGGTTCGTGGCATTCCGTAATCTCAGGACCTGGTTGCTATATTATCCTTTGCATTCATCATGTAATTATTCACGACTGGGTTATTATTGGTAGTTGTGGGAGGTCCCTAACTATCCCCTTCCGTGCTCGAGGATGCTGAAGCTTGAGACATGTTTTTCCCATGTGGAAATGGGTTCGTCAGCACAACAAGATGTTTTTGCATCAATATCTTATGAGCTTCTGCAAGTTGAGGGTACAAATGAGTCGAGTGGTCTTTTGTGAAAAGATTACACAGATACTTCGACTTCCTGTTCTCCTATTTCCCCCCGCCAACATTGTTAGTAGCCTTTTTGTCCCCTTTACCCTGCTTGTTCCATTGTTTTTTATTTCCCTCAGGCTGTTGGTTTTCCTTAGGGTTTGTTGACTACACACTATGTACGTCCAACTTCTAGGTAGGTCTAACAACTGAACTTGAGGTCTGGTCGGCCACAGTCTGTTGTATTGACAATTGTTGTAATTTATTTGACAACAAATCAATGGAATTTCCCTGTGCTGAGCCCACACTACCGTTGGAATGGGGTCCAAAATGTTTCTTGGACTTATAGAGAATATACCGCTGCACGTCTGGAAAAATATCATAGAGCATGCCAGACTGAGAGTAGATCGGTTCAAGCTGTTGTGCTCTCATTATCACATCCTCTTATGAAAACACTCTAGAAGGTGCTACGTCCTTGCATATGCATGGCACCAAAGAGTTCAGGAACCACTCCAACAATAAATAAGGAGGGACCTGGACCTTAATTAATCTCTTTTGACACCTCCATTCTTGGATATGATCAGAGATATGGTCGGCCTTGGTTTTCTCAAAGTTGGCTAGCAATTCGGTATCGACATCGTATCTCACAGGTAACTTGAAATGGTTCAGAAAGAGCATCGCCAAGTCATTGAAGTAAGAATACCTCGAGCGGTTGAGATCAATATACCATTTCATGACACTCCCTATAAGAGTGCGTTGAAATAGGCGCAACTAGACGGAGTCATCCCTCAGTGAGTTTGACGAGCACCATAAATGAAAAGTTGTCACATGATCACCTAGATATTCACCAGGCTTACCTTCAAATTTAGGAACATCTGAGGGAAACTTAGTTAGCACGGGTGGCCAACATGGAGCATCACCAATTGGGTCATTAAATAATCTTAACAAGTCTAGAAAATGTAGCGTTTCCAGAAACGATAGTTTAGGTTGAGTGCTATTTACAGGAAAATAGGGTCATGGAGTTTGACTGACACTAGGTTGCCAAGAAAAGTTATATTGGTGGCCAAGGTTCTGTTAGAAACCATGGCCATGACCAACATATGGTAACTACATCTGTTGGGGTATCATTTACTGATTCCCATAATTGGATGACATAACTTTCACAGGGATTTCTCTCTGCATTTCATTCCAAGGATTTTGGAAGGGGATTCCCCTAGCCGATTCGACAAGCATA